>PNEQ01018804.1:0-20750 GCA_003012365.1 Medauroidea extradentata | reverse complement strand
TGCTAGTTCAACGTGCTAGCCATTGCACTTAGACCTACTCACTCGATTAGGTCTTAGTTGTTTAGTAAATGGGCAAGGCAAGTGGCCACGAAGCAATATATAAAGTTAATTATTTTACAAGTATACTGTAATAGGCATAGCCCGATACACATTAAATGTACATATTGAAGGGATAATTTGTGTAAATATCATTAAAGACATTCCATTAGAATTAAGTATAAGATGTTCTTAGTATTAAGTATTTCCATTGTTTCAGCCAGTTAAATTTTTAATTATTTAATGTTTTTCGCAATTCGCAGATTCCCAATGGTGCACTTCCAACAATGGTTATACTATATACTGGGAATTACTGAATATTCTCTGATTTTAATTTAGAATATACAAATAAATCCTTATACTGAAATTAGTTATCTATTTGAAATGTTGATTTGGTAATCCATTGCAGGTTTAAGCTTTTAAAGTAGGTACAACAAAGTATTGTACCTGTCCCTTCTTTTGAGAGCAGTTACTTTATTTTTATTAATTAATTAAAGTGGGTTTTGATAAAATGTGTCCCGTGCCAGGAATTGCCTCGACTAGCCCAGCGGGTTTAATTTACTCAGGATCACAAGTCAATGTCAGTAAGTGACCAATCACTCAACACTTATTTTTCGAGAATCAATATAGGTTCAAACTACCAAGTGAAACGAGTGATATTCTTTTTATACGACAACCCACTCCACACGGTCAGTACATATTTACTTAAGGTGGAAAATTTACATTACTAGGCATACCTATAGTGAAAAAATTGTGTAATTTTTACATAGGTAACGAATGTAGGAGAACTGTTATCATTCGTTTTCCCAAAGTACTAAATTATAGGTATATTTTAACGTGAATGAGTCTAAATGCAAGACCGGGGGAGATCAATACCGACATTCGCCAGGGGTGATTTCAGAAAACAATAACTGAAATTAGAATAAACTGATTGGGAATCGAACCCGCGTCCACCCGAATACGTGTGATAACAATCGATTGGATTACTCGTCTCCTAACACTAAGCAGCAGTACTAAACTCGCAACACACTCACCTATTAAATCAGCTGTTAATGCAGAACTTGTGACTTTTATATTCACTATAATCACAGTAACACGTCTAGGATCACGATCACACTCAATATTATTCACTGTCTACGGACAATCCGGGCGACGGGCGACTAGCTTAGCTAGAACACCAGACCAAGGTCGGTGCAAGGAGAACCATATCGCGAGCGCGCATGCGCAGTACAGGGAGCAGGGAGGATGTCACAAAGCTTTCACTTACCAACCTTCCTAAAAACATCGAACCTCCTTTACGCCTGACACGAGGTATCAACAATTTTTCGTCGATAATGGTTATACCTTTACAACTGAACGTTGAATTGTTAACAAGAAAGAGTTAAATGAATATCTGATGCACACGTTTATGCGTAAGCTGCGGATTGAATTTAGGGCGGGCCAACAAATATTTAAGGGGGGCCCGGCCCGTCCTAGCCCCCCCTTGGCTACGGGCCTGTGCAGACCGCACAAGCCACAGGAAGGTGATTGTGAAAGAATTGGAAGACAAGCTGCATTTAACTATCATGCCATAGTTGGGAATACTTGAATTCAGGTATGTAAAATGGCATTTGTTAGCTTACATGCAGTGACACAGAAGAGGGTGTATCACATTGCAAATTTGTTGCTTCAAGCGAGACACCAAAGGACAAACGTGGGTGTCACCGTAATGATAAAAAAAACCCATATTGGAACACATAATGCATCAGCATATAGAGTCCTTCCCAGCTAAAACTACTCACTACTGTGGTTCTGAGATTAAATATTTAGATGCTCGTTTGGATGTGAACCAAATGCATCAGCTATTTAAGTAAAAGTACTCTAATATAGATGCAAAATATAAGTTCTACTTGAATTACTTTAACAAAATCTTTAGGTATCATTTCGGCAGGCCACAGATAGATGTATGTAGTACGTGCAATGAGTTGCAGATAAAAATAAAATCTCTACATTTAGCAGACAATGTTAAACGAGCAGCTCAAAGTGAGCTGGATATCCACAAATGGTGGAGCAAAAAATTTTATACTGCTTTAAAAGAAACAGAAAAGTGTGCAAAGATAATGCGCATGTCGGAGGGTTGGTTTTCGATTACATGAAGAATTTGCCTATGTGGATAAATTGTTTCTGTGTACACAATTTGGAATCCGAAACAAGTCTTTTATTTGCGTTTTATGAAGGCATTGCTAATAAAGGTGCTAACGAAGTATGTAGCTTTTGTGTTTCTACATAAATTAATATTTGGACATAAATACTACAGAGCTTCATCTGTACTCAGATGGCTGTGTAGCACAAAATAAAAATCCTGCAGTCATTCGTATGTGTTTAGGTCTTACACTTTCAGGGCGATTTTCAAATATAATTCACAGATATCCAGTAAGAAGCCACTCATTCTTACCATGTGACAGAGAATTTGGTAGTTTTAAATGAAACTGAATAAATATGGCAAGATTTATACCCCAATGGAATACAGTAGTTTGCTGGCTAATAGCAAATAACATGTACTCGTGCACATGGTTCAAACATGTGACATACTTGATTTCAATAAGTGGTTGCCAACATTGTATACAAAAGACAGTATTGCAAATGAGACACAAGCTAAAGAAATACTGCGAGCAAATAAAGTCCACTTCACTCCTATGTCATTCAGAGAATTTAAATATTCAGCAAAGAAGCGAGGTATTTTAGTTTCATCTGCCAATATTAATGGATTGGTAGAATATAGATTTTCTTTAGCCAAGCCTTACTTGAATGAAAGTTTCTGTATGAATTTGTCGCAGGCATACGTGATAGGGAAGGTGCCCAACGTTAGTGTCATGAAGTTGGTTCACCACTGTAACATGCTTACGATAGACTGTGTTAATGTACTTGGGTTAGTAACAGAGTAAATTATTGCGATTAAACTTTCAGATTGTATAAACATTCGCTGCCATACAGTACTTGCTACTGAGCCTCAATGTTATATATTTTACTCTGTCATAATTTTGTGAGTAAGGCTGTAGTATATGATAAATATTTTTGGTAAATGTTCAACCACAGCATTAATGTCATTAGTAATATGTTACCATAATTTAATATTGGGAAGAAAAATAATATTTTCCTTCTATCATAGTTTGTTATACTCAAGCATCAGTGTACTCTATTATTTTCAGTCATATTATTTTGTAATTGTGGTGTAGCTGTATGAAGAAATGATTATTGATAAATATTCAGCCACAGAATTGAAATGTAACAGTTATTGTCACAGTGGTAAAATAGTCTGAATTTAAAAACATAGTTTGTTTAATATTGTTTGTTCCAAGCATTAGTGAACTCTAATGTGTTTTACTGTAATATTATTTTGTAAAATCAATTAAAATGTATGAATATATATTTTTAAATAAATGTTGAGCAAAAGCATTATCATTGTGTTACGTCACTCTGATTAACCCTGATTTTTGTTATACTTGAGCATTATCATGTGTTATGTATTGTACGTTTATACGGTTTGGCAGCTGATGAATAGCAATTTTTTTACTACTCTGCCACAGAATACTAAGTATCAAGTAAAAACCATACTTTTAACTCGGCCATTATGCCATTCTATATTAAAAGGGAATATGTTAGACACAAGGTATATTATTTATTTATGTTACATATATACTAATATCTACACACCCACTTCCCAATTGTATGAGTAAAAGTTTTATTTACTGATTTTGCCCATGAATTAAGAATTATAAATTAAAATTTGATTTTAAAAAAAATTTAGAGCAGTCATTGTTAGAAAGGAATATATGTCAGTTATTTTGAAAACAGTTTAAGGCTTACCCAGATGACTAATAACAATGACAACTTTGAACATATGGCATTTACATAAGGTATAAGTAAAAAAATGCCAACAGTGTCTATTTCTAGACATACTTGAAAGACAATTTTTTTATTTCTCTCAAAACTGCCAAAATTGACTTATTTCCTTTTAACAATGACCAGTTCAATTATTAGCCTAAAAGCTTCTCTATTTGTATATCGTATACCTCTCTTAACAAATATACAGACTCCTCCACTTTTCTTGTTTTGACGACAATACCAGCTAGTTAAGGAAAAATTTGTTCGTGTAATGTATTTCATTTGGTTATTTAGCACTAATGTTTACAAAAACACAATATGGTAGGCTGGATTTTCATATTGCACAAAAACACATCATGTGATAGCTGTTTGTTTTTATAGATTGTACATAATGATGAACAATATTTATTTTAAAAAACCAGAGCTATTAACATTGTTTTTTTTTTTGTTGTGCGTTCATATAACCTTGTTGTGTTCAGTTCTTGTCATCGACATTATGTAAATATTCAGAAGGAATAGACGAGTTAAAAAAGACAAACTCAAACTGTTTGACCTAATTCCTGATAAATAATAATTTAGACTTCTAGCGAAATCTGCTTGAAAAAATGTTCTTTGTTGGAGATGTTAATTATACGTATATATACATTTTTAACGTTTCTGATTAGCCATTTAGGCTTATGTAAACATGTTGGTTTTCTTGGTTGATCCCTAATTTAGAAGTGGAGATCTGCTTACGTATTTCTATTTCCAAGTAGTTTTTGCCCTGTTTATTGTAAATGTGAGCAGTGATTTGAATGCATTTCCCTGTTACAATTACTAGTATGTTCACATCTTACATTGTCATATTGCATGCAAAGTTTCTTATAAGCTGTACTTGTATCTTGTATTGCTACATTCACACATGATTTATCTATTTAGTCATACTACTGTGTGGTGGTGCAATTGATACCACCTTCTTGATTCTAAGAGTACTAAGATATTCACCAAAAGTTTTGCATTGCTTCATTATCTCCTTATTTCAAGCTACGTCATCAGACCCCTTTGATGATTACCACCATGTCATGGCTTTTGAAACTTGCTGGGTCTTCTTTAACACTTCTAAGTACTTTATGTAGGAGCACACCAGATGTTGTGAAACCACTGACCTGAATAGTTGAATCATTGAAGTTTATTTCTTCTGTGATTCCTGTTGCATGGCTGTCATCTAGAACCAACGCGTTTGTTAAGGATCTGTTTTTAATATTTTTACAACAACTTGCACTGTGATTCTCATTTCCTTCTACTGCTTTTCTTTTCTTGTTTTCTGGGTTTTGTAGTTCTTCAAATTTGTTTCTAAGCAGGAGGGCTGAATTCCGACTTTGTGTTTACATTTACCTTAATGTGCTTGATGTTTATTTACTTGTAATTCTTCTTCTTCACTGGATTCAGGTGGTTGTTCCTGTCTTTCTAGATGTAAGTCTTCTCTGAGGATATTAATAATTTTTTTTTCTTTAAAAGTGTTTTTGAATGTGTACCACTTGCTGATGATTGCTGAACAATTTTATCATTGTCATTAAATTAGTTTGTACCTAAATCACTATTTTCTTCCAGACACAACTTACACTTTTTACAGTATGAATCACCTTCTACATTTATACCTTGTTTAATATCACTACATTTAGCAAAATGGTGTCACAGATTGCGTACATCACAGAAAATTCCATGTTGAACCTTTCTGTTACATGCACCACATTTAATATTCTCCATAAACCTGTTATCGTTGGAGTAACCCACACATGCATTCACACACGATGCCATAGACACATAGGCAGTTGCAGGAGGAAACTGAGTAGTTACAGGTGAAAGAATGAAAGGGCCCACAAAGAAACATGGGAACAGTTAATGGGATGGTTTCATAAGTACACTGCAAAAACCAAGCAGAGGTTACAGTGCATAGAGGCTCAATTGCAGGATGATCGTGATGCAGTTTCAGAGATTGCTTGGGTACAAACCAGACTAAAAATGGCAATGTCAGGCTGCAAACAAAGGGAGCATGTTTTCCATGAGCAAGTTTGTAGTGTAATGCGAGACCTCGGTGATCAATGCACGAGGACGAGTCCCATCAAGATAAACTGGTAGATACAATTAGAGGACTTTGTGCCCGCTTCTTAAGGGGGATGGTGCGCCAAAGCAGTGAATTTTCACAATTTTTTAACATAACTATTTCCCCTTGCTTATTATCGAAAATGAAGGTTCGACAATCCGGAAATGACACTTTTGTACAACTTATTACATTACTACATATTCACAAACTGTCGTATTTTTGGAGCAGTGATGGCAGCTAGGAAAAAGAAAAATTTTTCCTATCTGCCACCAGTGCTCCAAAAATAAGAAAGTCTGTGACTATGAAATAAGGAAAGAAGATGTACAAAAGTGTAATATACAGATTGTCGAGCCTTGATTTTCAGTAATAAGCGAGGGGAAAAAGTTATGTAGAAAATTGTGAAAATTCTCTGCTTTGGTGCACCATCCCCCTTAAGCAGACACCGTGTACATAGGCTGCCAATCTTAGTCAAGTTGTCCCAGACCAAGGCACACAACTGCCTTCACACACCCACCCATGAGTTAACATTCAACATTAACATTAATACACAACAGCAGCAGGTTCAAACAGGTACTAATGACGTTAGAGCAAGATCTTTATAGCAAAATATGTATTATGTTTTCAATATCAGGTACATAGTTCAAGTATAATTAACACGGCGACTATGTCAAACTGGGCATGACCCAAACACAATAACCAATATGCTGTTAATAGTGATACAATTAAATTTGCGACAATTACCGTAGTGTGCATGAGCTAATACGCTAGCTCTCCATTATTAACACAATTAATTAATGCAGAGAAACACATCCCATTTGTGCCAAGATCGCGCTCGCGAATACGCAACCCTGATAGTCAACTTAACGGAAGAATAAACTGAATCAAACCGAACTAGAATAGAAAGCAGTAACCAAGACGCAAAACAAGAATACTATTAACTTACCAAGAATATACCAGGGAGTGTCGCTGCGCTCGCAAGCTCACACAACTACCCACAAACTGGGCCGGGAGAAGACTGACTGTCACGCCCACACGCTCCAGCCAACTCAGCTGAGGCAAAGGGGAAAGGAGAGGGGAGGAAGGAGGGAGCACACGAGCATTGCCGACCAGGCCGAGCAGACACGAAGATGTCCAGGCAGAGATAACAACAAACACTGCTTCGGGGCACTCAAGTTTTCGTCTAGCACATAGGACCGTTAATCCACAATTGGTAAACAATGCACCTTGATGATCATCTTCTTGGTTTGCAGGCTTGGGAGTCACAGACTCCCAGTACTACTTGATGAAAGGGTACAGAAAGAAAAGAAACTGTCACCCATGCTACATGCAATACAAGTTGCTCAAGTAGCAAATTTAGAGAAGATGGTCTTAGTATTTAATGGGAAGGTGGGCCACATGCATCCAGTCTGTTTATCTGAAGAATGGACAAGTAAGTATCTCAGTAATATTACTACGTCAGGACTGTTGAAGACATTTATGTTCTTGTAACGTCTAGTTCAAGGTGCAGAACAGTGGCGACATCGTGTTTCCTAGAATTGGGACTCGTATACAAATGTAGAAAAGCCTTCATTGCGAAGTATTGGAATGCCTATAAACAGGTCCAACAGATACAAGGTTTATTTCATGGTAAATATTGCTTGGGAGATGGAACTGCAGTTCTGAATATCTTCACGTGTTCAAAGACTGTAGTTTTCTAGGCAGTCCATTCAAGGAGATGCACCTTGTGTATCTTCTGTCGAACAATCTCCCAAGAGATGTGCAAGATGAGGTAATGTGACGCTTAGAGTTGATAGCGATTGCAGAACGCTTCAAACATAGATGTATCAGCCACAAGTTTAAGAGAGGAATTGAAGAAAACAAGCAAGTGGCATGATGAGTGACATGCTAAATATGATGGCCATGGCATGGAAAATGTGTGTCCAGGTGGCTTGGGTCAGTGGTATGTACATGCCACTCACAAGGAAAAAATCCAGGTAAACTGTATGGAAATCCATTGGCCAGGAAATGGGGAGACACTCAAAGTAACAGCCTCGAGATGGTATATGTATAGCAACCATGAAGTCAGCAAGACATGTTTAGGGTGTATACGGTTAATTTATTCGTCTGGTGGTCCCAGCAGGCGACGTGGGCAGTGTCAACAACATAATTATGGGCCTTCTAATTGTAGGGGACCTATATTTCTACAGTAATTTAAAAAGAAACTACACATGTGCACATGGTGATGACGCGAACTTCAGAAATCATTGCGGCAAAGTGTGAGTGCTACAAACATCAGTTCAATCTGAACCCATGGTCTTTTTGTTCTCACCAGTTGTAAAAAGAATAGTTTTGTATTGTTAATGAATCCGTTGAGCTATGCCATGGCAAAGGTACTATAAATGTATGAGCCTTGCAGGTTGTATGAACGATGATGTTTTTCTGTGCAGGTGGCCACAGATGATGAATTATCACAGCAGGTTTGCGAGGACTGCCTGCAGAGGTTGTCCACCTTCGACTCGTATGCGGAGCAGTGTCTCCGTGTGCAGGCTATGTATCAGCAGCTGGAGCAGCAGGCGTTCAGCCCCGACATCAAAGCTGACAACGTTCGCGAAGAGTACTTGCAGCATGCAGTCCTAGGTGATGTGAGTGAGCGTTTCCTCCTATCGCTAGCCTTTTCAGAGTTAGCCTATATATCTTTCATTCGCTTGTATCTTCGATAATACATTTATAATGTATGCCACGTCTTGGTGACTGGTTGCATTTAAGAGTAGGTAGATCTCCCCACTCAAGCAGAGGTTCTTTGTGGTAAATCTTGTTTCAACATAGTTAATGACAATCATCAAATCAGTAATATTCTGTATGATTCTGTGCACCTTTCACTTAATATTTACGTCCAATTGTGTTGCAGTTGTATTACGAGGAAATGTGTTTTCAGAAATTATGAGGAAATGTGTTTAATTGTATTTGTGAAAAAATTAGGCATTCTGAATTTACATTGTCTGCACTGTAGGGTTAAGTAAGCAGCTATAGCTGTGGAAACAAGTTTCAAAATATTTGTTTTAAAAAATTTGAATGTGTGAGAAATAACAGTATCTAGCATAGTAGGTGTGACCTAGCCTGAAATATTTTATTTTTACCTCTCTGATACAAATTTTTATTGGTGGTAGTTTATTTGTTAAAAGGATGTTTTTTAGATATATTGTATGTAGCTACTGCAGTACAGTATGTACAGTTAACAGCAAGATGTTTGATGAAATTAATTCTTTCTGTTGCTTCATTGTTTCCTCACCATGTGTGTGTGTAATAGTTACAAATATTCTTTTGTCTACATTTTTTGTAAGCATATGAAAATTACATCTGTGAGTAGTTTTATGCAACTGGAAGTGGTTCAAATATCAGGTGTTTTTAAAATTAGCTAAGCAGAAGCCATGGCTGAGTGTTTTTGATTGTCAAAGTATATTTCAGAAAAAGTTATGATGCAGGAAAGTTCGCTGAACATTAATGTAGCACAGTGTTCATTCTTGTTGCATGTTTTCAAAATCGTTGGACTCTTCCTTGTAAATCATAGCAATTTAAAGTACTTGTGTATTATCGTGGTCCATCATGCTGTTAGCGATGGTTGAAAGTGATTGGAGGTAGAGGCTACATGAAAGGAGATGAGGTTCTATTGGTGGCAAAATAACGTTGGTACCAGAGTGTAATGATGTGTATGCACATAGGATCTCAGGATCTGAGTTTTCCAACTAAAACTCCTAACATAATTTTTACTCTCTGCTGGGAATCCAATTCGCCTGGAATACATTCTAATTACGCAGCCACACATTATGGCGCACTCATACTGGTTTTATTCCGTCACACACTAGATTACAGAGTAATAGTTCAGTTTCTCATTTACGTATGTTGCACAACTCCTTAAATGACCATAGTGATAACTATCACCTAGAAATATGTCCGTTGTTATTTATCTATGATATCAGACATAATGCACTATAAGTTTTTTTTAACACAAATTCACATTAAAACAATATACCATTTAAAAGTAATACTGTTTACATGTTATAAATTTGGACATTGCTTCTGGTAGAAACTTTACCTTCTTAATTAATTAAAATTGTAGTGATTCCTTTAAAAGTGTGATGCACCCACATAATGTCACAGTATGCTTTGCATCTAGCTTCCTGTGTCGGCACTTACGTCTAGGTCATTGTGGTAGCTGGTTCACATTTAGCTCATTTACTGTCAAAGTCTCTTGTTCCTCCTGGTCTCTCCAAGTGCTTTTCATTCCAAGTAAATTTTTTTCATCCTTGCTCTTCTACCCTTCCCTAAAACAGTCCTTTTATGTGGTGATAGGTTTTGGTGGCTCCAACATTCTGAAGGATACTAAGAGTGTGGAACACCAAAACAAAATACATTTGAGATAAGTATATTATGCTGAAAGTTAATAAAATTTATTTAAACCAGTTGTAAAAAATAGTATAGAACTAGATTAATAAACTTCTGCTCTCACTCTTAAAATTTTTCTTATGTAGTCAATATGAATGGTTGTTGTGATGGTCTTTGTGACATACAGTTTGCAGTACAGTAAGTCCTAGGTATGCTGGGGATACTTTCCTGAATACTGTTATGTAAATAGGAATGAAGCAAACTTAGTCATACCAGCCGAACATGTCAGTGCAAGTTTATCACAATGAACAAGAAAATGACAAGATGAGAAACAAGTCCAAATACTTGCAGTAGAACCCGTAAATTTGACATTCTCTTGTTATCCTCCGTTCATTCTAAGTTGATTTTTAGGATAAACAAAGCAAATTATAAACAAACATGTTCATTGGCTGCCGACCGCCGTGCACTGTGATCTTGCATATGAAATAGATCTTTGTTATCTGTTGTGTACATATAAATTTACCACTCCATCACTTAATGAGAGAGTTTTACTAACAAATATCTCAAATATACAGACATTGCGAACATAATCTACGACGCTATATGTTAATTACTGTAATTATGGTTAGCGGACAACATGTTCGTACAGTTGATTCACGAGTTATTTAATGACTGACGCACTGTTAAACATACGAGTTTCTTGGTACACTTGCCAGTATTTAGAGATGTACGATACTCTGAAAATACCACAAGTTTAGTTCAGTAATAATTACCACAGTAAAAATAAGTCGTAATATCACAATCAGATATGTTTTATTTTTTTTCAAAGTGTTTTTGGACATTAACGCGTCAATGTTGTGGCTACTGCGAATTGTTTTTCAGAGTATCCACTTTCCGTTCCAGTTCGTCCGACCCAAAATTCCTTGATCTATTTTGTTCCGTCCTCGCGTCGGTTTATGTTTACATCTCTTGTGCATTAGTTTATTTGACGCTGGATGTGAACAGTGAAAATGTCTTGAATGGTTCTCAAAATGTGGATATATATCTTCATTACTAAACAAACTGTGGTGTTGTTTATAAGTGAAGAATAAAAATCTCTCATAACAATCTTTATATTAAAAAAAAAATAATGAATATGTTTGGTGAATTATCAGCAGATTATTTGGTGAGTTGAAAAATGTAATTTTTACAAAACGAAATACAAAATAATCCAGGAGGACTTTACAGAAAGTTTAATCACTCATTTTGTTGACAACTTTTCTTCTGCCTGTAGTACCAAATTTTTGTTATGTTAGTACTAGAATATTTGAATACGATCGTTAGTCATGGGTTGATAATTACAATAAATTTTTGAAATATACTATAATTGCACATGAGGTCAATATTTTTACCAAGTTTTCATGTAATTTTTGTTTCCGTATGTAAATAGCACGTACAAAATTTTCACGCAATATTGTTTTAATATATAGGTCATTTATGTTTCTTATGATACCGACTGTACACAGTTTTCTCGGTTGGAAATAGTACGTCGGTGCGCTGCACAAATTGAGCCAATTAGAATCTAGCGAAGTGCAATGATATTACATTATTAGTTTACTTCAGAACTCAACTTAGAGTGAACAGAGAATAGAAGGATCAATCATTCACCAAAATTCAACAATAGGTTGTGTGTGTTTTACAGTCTGGTTAGTTCGAAATACGATTAATTTGTAATTCATATTTTTTTTGCTCAGACAGCCGTTAGGGGCTAGTAATTTGGAGTTATTTTGATAAACAAGTTGGTAAATTTTACGGGAAGCAAAAAGTCAAGCATCCCCAAGTAGATTTGTACAGCCCTGGATTTGTTCTGTCACGGCCCTTGTCAATGTCGCACCAACCATGAGGCTTCCTTCCTGTCTGCTTATGCATTGTGCTCTAGTTCGAGTGTGATGTCTGTGTGTTTTTGGGTGCCTGAGAGAGTAAAAGGAGAATGGGAGGGTAGAAGTGGTACAGAGCATGACATGCTATGCTGTGTCTATGATGATTGCCTCGAGTTTGACAGAACAGTGACGATAAGCCGATAATAGTGCACAGAGAAGCGGCTGTGGGCTCTGTTGGACCCTCTCTCTACTGGCAGTTTTCTTTTGTTTATTTTTTTGTCATGTTACCCTGAAAGGAAACTGATTTCATGCAGCGCGGCTCTGTGTTAACACACAATGTGCGCATGCACAGCAGATTGTGGTTGTTTTATATTTAGAACTTCGTCACCCCCTCCCTTTGTCATGATGCCAGAGTTGCATCACGATGCCTGTGTCTGTCCCACCATTGTTGCTAGATGCCAGCCAGCAGACAGAATAGTTGGCGGGCAAAATTATACACCAATGACTGACCCGCGTACCACTGACAATGTTTAGTGCCAGATTTGAAATTAAAAAATTCATAAGATGTTAGCTTACGCAAGAATTAGTTTACACAGGAATATTATTAAATGCAAATTCCTGTTTTGTAAACACACCAAATGTAACATTTCAAATATAGATAGGTGTCAAGTAAAATTAATATATTTTTAAAGGAATAATTAAAAATTATGTAATTCAAATTTGAAAAAATTCCGCCCCAAACAACACTTTCAATTGACGAGGTTTTACTGTATCAACTTCTCAGCATGGTTATTTTAACCAGCTGCTTTATTACATTGAACATTTGTAATATTTAACAAACAACATAGACATGTTTCATTACAATTTACGTGTTTGACAACATGGTTTTATTCATCATTTCATAACGTTTGTGAGGTACTGCGGTCAAATTTAAATATCTAAGTTGTGTGAAAAAAATGTTACGAATGAAGCACACATTTTGCATTTAATATTTAAAGATATTCAATGGTTTATTGTTCCACAAATTTTAATTTATAGGTAATTCACCAGAGAAAAGTGCTAATTTTTGGGGAGCACAGTAGGAATACAAAACAAGAGAAATACAATTACTATAAATGTTGAAAGCACTTGAGTTAAAATAAACAATTGAAGCAATAAACAATTTAAATCAAACATATTTTTTTAATATTCATAAAGGACAATGAACAACTACTGTATGTGCTACAAACACATTTATGGCACCGATAAAGTTAAGAGCGGCATATTTAAAATTTTGTATAGTGCAGTGATATCACAGTGACTGAAGGGTCACAGCTTATTATATTTTTAGAATTACGTTGCATTGGAGCTGAGCTACTTGTAAAAATTTGATCATTGTTGTTCGTTTGAATTATAGGAAATCGATGCAAAGAAGGACATAGAATTGTTAGCTGTAGATGTGGACCCGTTCATCCCATCTGACAGCAACACAACTACCGTGAGTATTAAGAGAAGAGGTCGTCGTAGACGTGGGAAAATGTCCGCCGCAAGCAGAATGAGGAAAGGAAGACCAGCTAAAAAGCCAACTAATCAAGTTATTAGGGATTATGATAAAGATTGTGATCGAGAATGCAGGTAGGAGACTTTTTCTAAGTGCAAGATTTACAACTTAAGAATTAAAGCTCTTGTTTAATAGTTTGTGCTATTGGGGTGGGTTTATGCATGATTTGACAAAGTACTGTTTTGTTAAAACAGATCATGCTCTCCCTCGGCAGTAAGTCTGCATTCTGCGGCTTACTGATTTTTTCATGTGTATAGTTTCTTATTATGGCACATTTCACATGCTGATGCATGGTTGCTGTGTTTTGCTAGTTGGACCACTTTCCATGAATGTTTGATTGGGCATTTGCAGGAGAGAATGTGATGTCTTTCTATCCACCATGTGTGTATCTACATGAAGCAACAGTTTAGTACAAAAATTGCAATTTATTTATTTTTAATTTTAAATATGTTCATATATACTGTTTGTTACCAATTCTTGATACTGAGTCGGCTGAATTTTAGTACAAAAGTATCTGCGCAAGTAATGTGATGTTTGTAATGAAGGAGAAAACCAACAAATTTATGTGGGTATTGCTTCCTTGACCAGCTTAGGTTAGTTTGCCTGCACCATATCCTTTGAATCAACTCTACTTGTGTGTGAATGTGCATCTGGTGTGTGCTATGATGTTTGTGTAGTCACATTGTGTATTTGGTATGTTTACTTTGAAATGTGTAACAGTGAAGCAAACTATTTGTAGTGTTCTCCTTTAGGCGGGTGATTTCCATGGTCTCAGCCCATATGTGACCGTGTTTGTAGGGGGAGGAGAGGAGACATGTATATGGTTTGTTATGTCGCAGCTTGAGTTGTGAGGGGAAGTAGCCTGGAGGAAAGGGGGCTCTCGGCCAGCCGGCCGGTTTGGATTGGGAGGAGTGTGAGCAAGGTTGCTCAATCTTACACAAACAAGTGGGGCAGTCTTACACATGTTCACAAGTAACTGGGCTGATATGGTGGAAACTTTGAAGTTGGTCTTTGAGTAAGTGTTACTGTGTATGTGGAGGTTCATACATGAACAAAGCCTTACTTACGCATTTGTGAAGGATGTGGTATACAGGCAAGTAGGTGCTCGTTAGACTGTAATTTTATGGAAGTGTTCTATAAGTGTGTATACACCTGCACAACATGCATTATGTTGACACAATTTTCATGTATTGCAGATGATGACACCGTTAAGGAAATTAATCTCGTGGTGTGTGTAAAATGCATTGCACTTGTAATAACTATAACTTGGTCTCGTCTCAAAATACATAATTTCCAGGATGGTGTTTAAACTGGAGGTGCACCGAGTATTGTCACAGTAAAATTGTCTTATTGTAACGTGGCAATATTTTGTAATATTATTGTTGTGCTACCATTGTCTCAGAATTAATATTACCACACAATATAACTTCCATCATTCATGAAGCTGTGACAGAATTGAAAGTGCCAGTTTTCGGGCTTTACTTTTAAGCAGTAACTTATGGAGACACTTTGGTTCTTCTTGTCCACTAACTACTACTAACTTTTGTGAAGTTTGTGCGTGCGTGAATGTTACCTCGGTGTTGTTCCTGTAAAATGGGGCTTCTAACATTTCATCATTGTTGTGAAACTTAGGCAAAGAAGTGGGTGCACACCATTTGTTTATTATTGGTAATTTTTGTGGTCCATTGTTTACGATTAAGGTACATAATTGGGTCATTGGCATCATTCTGGAGATACTATACTATACTTTACTAGTCCACAGGAGATCATCGCTAGTTCTAAAAGTTAACTAATTAAATCATTAATTACATATTCAGGTTAGAGAAACAATCTACTCTTCGCCAGAGGAAGCCACTTTTGATTGTGAAACGTCGCAATCTATGCTTCCGTGCAAATGTGTCTCATCCTGTTGTGTGTCAATATCAAGCCCCACAGTGCCATGCGAGTACGTGTGTGTTTCTCTAATTTGGGTAGGTGATTAGATGCTTAGCGGCCTTTGTCTCTCCCTATATATCATAATTAATTGATTATGTATATTAATAATATTAAATAATTTTTGTCATGCAGACACATGGTATCTTTGTAATTTGTTTTGGCTCGTACTTCCAAGAGAGTACATTCATTGCTGTGTACTTTTTTTAAAATTACTATTGTAAGCTGACCATTTATTATATAATAATTTTTTGTAGTAGTTTAGTGATAATTTTGTTTGAATTGTATTTTTGAAACAAAGAAAAATGCACTGTAAATCTGAGTAAACAAGTTTAAAAGAATATATCCCCCTTTCTTTAAAATTAGTTTTGTCTTTTAAAGTTTCTGCTTTTTACTATCTGGTGTTTGAAGTTGAATCCAAATTTTAATGGTTTGTCCCTTGTCATTAGAATTAGTCTCAGTGTTGAGTATGGGTAGGTAACACTGATGATCAAAGAAAAGAACATCAATCTTTTTATTCTAGTTTTATACTGTATAATTCACATATCCAAGATGACATCAGGTCTCTATACACTTACTCACAGTTTTATGTTTTAGGAAAAATAGTTCCTTACTGATTTATCTACAGATATCAAGCTTGTGAGCTGAAAGTGTTAACATAAGTGTTAGAAAAGATTTTAATAGAAAGTGCCGCATACTGTATTTGCAATTTATTTACAAACTAAGTATATGTTGGTTATTGGTTGTTATTTCACAAATTCAGCAACTTGGGTTTTCAAAATCTTGAAACTGGCTTTGTTTTAGTTCACTGAACAATTTCAAAGACAATTCACAGCTCTTGGTTTTCTTTTGTTGTTGTTGTTGTTTCCACTGCCATGTATTAACTTGAAATGACTTATATCCATCCACAAAGCTACTCAATTGCTTGTGCGTGCAGTGTAGTTAATTGCCATCTTGAATTGCTTATCATGACTTTCCCTTTCCTTTGTAGAGAAATGTGTATAGAAGTACCTCTAATTTTCACGTGGTCAGCCATTTTCGTAGTAAAATTTATGTTTAAATTATGACGTATCTCTCAGAACTGTTTTCCCACTGGAAAAAGTAATGAAGACTACATAGAAGCACACCAATGTTTTTAAACCAGAGATGTTTTAATCTGTACAATGCCAATTTGTTCTATGACCATTCCAAAAACATGACAAGAAACATGTATTTGTAGGTAGCTACTGTACAATATGAAAATATTTATCCAATTATTTGCTACGTACTGTGTAAATCTAAGATGACCTCTAGTTTTCCGTTAGTAAATTATGATAAAAAAACCTCATCTTAGGTACGGGGTATATACAGTGCCTGTGTCTGCAGTCTTTTAGAATTATAATTTTGTATTATAATAAGGAAAATTTCTATTTTTTTGTTATATTTTTATTCAAATGTGCGTCTAATGTAATGAACAACGGTACCATACTTTCTTTCATTGCGCCTGTGTAACTCCAGAAAAACTTAAATGAAGTGAACAGTCTGTTTTGTGCAGCAAAAACGTGAACCGCCATGTTGAATTCCCTGTGACTTCACGATACTGTACATTTAAATGTACGTAACACGATGGTAACATACGTTCAGGTCGTGAAATTGTGTTAAATAATGTAGTTTATGCAGTAAAATCGAGTATAGCTTGAACTTCGAAGGGTGTAAATGTGGATAATAATTCGTTTCACAGTAGTAAAATTCAATTTACTCGAAATAGAATCGTAACTTTAGCGCCGTCTGATAAATCGGGGCAGACTGCATGGTTTAAGCTTCAAGAAGGAACCTAATAGTCTGCTATTAACGACAATTATACAGTATACTGTTGCAAATGAGTATTACGTGATGTAAACATGGTTACGAAAACAATAATCTATATCCTAACATTAACCTGGGGGGAGCCATCCACCACCAATCTGTTATAGGCCAGATCGGACGCCTCAAAAATACACATAACTAAACTTTAAAGACAAGTAGAGCGAAACAATAACATGGGGGTAGCAAGAGGTAAACATGTTTAAAATAGGGGAATGGGATCTTTTCATGGACTGCAAGTATTTCTTATAATCTACAAATAATTATGCACTTACCAAATTTTAAGACTTTACTTATTCTATTAGCGGAAAATAGTACCTATCAGGATCAATTAATTAAATAAAGGCAAATACCAATAAAGTCAGGTTCAAAACAACTCTGTATTAACTCAAAAGGTTTACAAAAAGCGATTCATTAGCTCATACACTGAGCAAACAGTTTTACAATAAATGGCCCTCAGCTGATTATGATTACAATACTATTTGTTATAACTTCAAAACAAAAGCGGGATGGTTTCTGCCACGAAGGGAAACTCAAAACTTTATCTTTAAAATTCACACTTATTTGAGATTTGATTGGCAACTGCCCATTAAACACTATATTACTTTACTTAGGACACATTACTCTATGAATAGAAGGAGGATGGGGGGGGGGGGGTCAAAGACACAACTTGGAGACTGACTGACATTACAATAAATTAAGCGACTCTGTATGACTTTGTGTGACTCTGTATGACTCTCAGCTCAGACCTACTTTTCTACTAACAACACAAATAGACTACTTAACTAATCACATTTTGTACTGAAGTCCCTCGGGGTTCCTCCAACCCTCATCCTCGACGAAGGAATCAATCAGTCGAAGATGGAAGACACAAGACTATTCTCCGAATCCCGACATCTGCCCGAAACATTTCTCAACAACTACTTTTATAACTTCAGGCTCAGAACATTTCCTGGACGTTCAAACGGCTGCGCATGTTGTCAAACAAACAGTTATCGTTCAACGAAAACTGACGGGAGTGTTGATGTTGTTATCCCAGAACATCTGCGCAGCGCTGAAGTACCAACATACGCAATTCCAGGACTGCAAACCTGGATGACATCATGCCTGCCAACTTAAACAGGTTGTTTTCTCTGGCTTATACTGTGAAGCATTCAGGGGAAGGGGAGGGGGAAACAAGCTACGCTAGCTTTTCTCGGCCCAGCTGTGCGGTAAGCCCATGTCATCCCAGCTGATGACCAGTGACCTAATCAAAGCACATCGCATTAACTAGCCTGCCCGTGGCCCATGAGTACCGTAAGCATAACTCGTCAGCTGTTGTTTCGCTGGGCGCTCAGTGACGTAACTAAATGCAGGTAGACAAAGTGCTCGGCGCGCGCAAAAACACGGCGACTAGAAAATACACTACTTCACTAGAAGGCTACAAAGAAAATAACACGTGTGTTGTGTACAAAATTACTGTTTAAATCTTACATCACCCAGGTGTACTCGGGATAGCAGCGGCCTACGTGAGCTGTATCACTGCCATGCCATGAAACAATAGCCTATCTCAGGCGCAACATGTAGCTGTATTAAGGAGGGAGGGGGAAATTGCACTAAACCTGTAAAATACTATTAACGATACACAGCCACTGTTATTAAAAAAACTAGAATTCAATAAACTCTGAAGTGAGGAATTATTTAAAGCAGGGATCTGAACAAAAAATGAAGGTATCTTAATAAAAAACTAAAACCAGAAAAATCACTTCGTGACATTTGCCCCTCCTTAAGTAATTTGTGTCCCACAAATTCAAAAACACCCGAAAAAAATCAGTCAGTAAAATAAAAACTATTCTTATGGGGATCACAGATTACCAAGGACCTAAATGAAATTACTAACTTAAATCAATATCCTGGCAGAAACTGTCTGTTTACAATAACGACTTTTACATTTTCACAAAACAAATCGGGCCCCATTTTTTTTTCTTCTTCAATGTCCTTTTTTTTCTTCTTAAAAGCAGAAAATTGTCTTCATTACAACAATTCACATTAACTCAATTTTCTCAATCTTCTTAGAAGTGTGTGTGTGTGTGTGTGTGTGTGTGTCGAAAGAAGTGGCAAATAAAATAATTGGAACAATCTTATCTTGTGGATTCGGAAGTGGCTCGAAGTTATTGTCTTGCAGCGTGCTGAAGTTGTGGAGGAAGGGATTCAGACCAGGAATGACGTCTTACAGATTGCACCTCACCGAACCTCCAAAAAGCCAGCGCTGCTCCAGCCAGCAAGTAGTCGAGTCACAGCAGGATCCCAAATATTGGAACACCAAAGTACCTACGGCATAACTTACAGGCATCAATAACACATAAAATAGCTTTGCACATGACACAATCGTTAAAACTCTTTTTTCAAATAAATCTCAGACTGATTGTTGATGGAAAAGACACTGTACCAGACCAACACACAAATTATTAACAATTATCCTTTAACCTAAACTAAATTAAACCCACCCAACATTAATTAAAGCTCTTAACACAAGTCTTGGAACAGAAAGGATAAATCTCAGATAAACTTAAGGACTAGACAATAAGAATGCGGAAGGATGCGCTGTCCACACAAAGACTTTGTGGTGTCCCACATCTCGTTGACGACAGTCTATCACCACTTCAGCATCATAGTCCATTACACACATTGGAGTCGACAGTGTAGCTCTCGCCAACTACAAATCTTGGTGCACAAAGCCATAGAAGCGGACTCGACCAGCCAGATGACAAAACGGGGCAGAACCAGGAAGACCCCTCTGTGGTGGCCAGGAATCCAGCTTTGCCATCTTCTAACCTCCCCAGGGACAGGGTGCCATCCTGGAAGGGCGGACTCGACTGGCTGCAGGTGTAGGTACCAGTAGTGGTGTTGGAGTGGTAGGCCTACCAGATTACCAGCCAGGAATCCAGCCACAAGATCTTCTTCACCCCAATTTTCAGGGCCAACCCAAGTCCCAGGGTCAGTTACAGCCAGGGTGGAAACCTCTTCCAGGTAATGAGTCCATGAGCTCACACCACTGAAACCCAATATGGATGTTCAATTAATAAAAGATGGAGACAGATTTTTACAGGTGCAAAAATTTGAGGGATGTTATCACAAACATAGAAAAAAAATAAAAATATTATTTAAGTTTCGTAATTTAATTGTGGGCACAAGATATTTGCATCTTGGAAAATCTTTTTTTTTAAAAGACCCATATAAAACAATTAAATTC
>PNEQ01018796.1:0-13761 GCA_003012365.1 Medauroidea extradentata | reverse complement strand
TATTCTTAACAGAAATAAATCAAACATAAAGTAATCACTTAAATTGTCTATGCATTGTTTAATCCGTATCGTATCTGGTAACCTGGTTCCGCCATCTTGTACATCACGGAAACACTACGACTGAAACATGGTCTAAGAAACCACATGTGTATATATATTTGTACAGTCCATCAGAGTTACACTATATATATATATTACAGTGTATGTATATATGTGTATGTATATGTATATATACATATATATATATATATATATACATATATATATGTATATATACATATATTTATATATATGTATATGTATATATATATATATATATATATATATATATATATATATATAGAGAGAGAGAGAGAGAGAGAGAGAGAGAGAGAGAAAGAGAAAGTTGTTACAATTTTCACATGCTATATTATGTCATGTAAGGCAATGCCGGGTAATTTGTAGATTTACAGTATGCATTTATTGAATAAGTGTCTACGTGTGTCTCTGGGAAGAATAAGAGTTTTGTCTCCTAACGTGTCTAGAAAGGCGGAGGCGCTAATCAGATGAGAAGAGAAAAGAAGTGTGCTGTAGAATGGGAAGGAAGACGGAAGTGTATTGACCGGAAGTCGTGGCGCGGACGGCTCGCGGATTGGCAGGATGTGGACGCGAGGAGCACGGCACGTGATTGGCAATCTGTACGGCGCAGACCTGCCGAGATAGGCGAGAGAAAGCTACACAGAGAGAGAGGGACAGAAAGAGAAATAGGAAAGGGAGGTATGAAAGAAGCTGACGACCACCTCCCAGGTCCGGTCCTGTCCTCTTCTTCGAGCTGACTTTTCTCTTTGAAGGTAACCCCTGACGAGGGAAAGGTCGACTCAGAAATTTCCTGGGGAAGGAAATTGGAAACTCCAACAAACGCTTTGTTTATATTTTCCGTTGGTCGGAAAATCAAAGAGGTGGATGGACACAACCCCCTCCAACCACCACCTCACCTTCCACAGCAAGACGACGACATTTTTTTCCCTTCCGCCGTGGTGGTGGGTCTCTGAAACGAGGCCGTGTGTGGGTGCATGCACGCAAATGAGTCCCCACTGTCCCTCATCCCCTCTCAAGCGAACCCTTCCCCTTTCCACTTCCCCTCCAGCGATTCGCTTCCTCAGAATTTTAAAAACTTCCCCTGGAGCAGAGTGCAGCAAGTGTATCAGGCGGGCGGACCACCGCGGGAACAACAACGGCACAAGTCCACTTGCAGGATGTTCGGACGCCCGAGCATCGACGATTCGTCGGTCGACAGAAACACACGACGCTCGCCTGCGATGCGTTCTAGACATACTCTCTCAGTTTCAGGTTGACGTCAGCGACACTGAGTTATGAGCGGCGTAGTGTAAGGGGTTAAGGCATCCGCGTGCTAGCAGAACTCTTTTTACTAAGAAACTACTAAACGTGTTTCTATGTGTGAATTTACGAAAAGAACACACACTACAAACGACATCGGAATAGTAGTTTAAAAACATTACGTTAATTAGAAATACTATTTCAGAGCACCCCAAAATGGCTAAAAACGGCTTTTTCAATCTATTATAGCTAAACAACTACTGAAGGGATTCTTTCGAAACTACTATAGAGAGGTGTACTGAACTTTAGTTAAAACTTTCCACCAATAAAATTATGGGGTCACCACTGAAAGTGTCAGTCAGGCGAATGTTCTACGATACCACTGCACGCCGTTTCAGTGCCTTACGCTAGAGGCGACACCGCACCAAATGAGCCGGTCAACATCGCCCTTGACGCCGTGCCTCACTCATACAAACACACGTCCACCAGGCAGGCGCCTTAAGAGGCTGCGTCACCTATTTTTGTTAATAATATTAATTTTCGCTTACTATCTGAAGGCTGTTACAAAAATTCGGCAATGTTTCTTTTTAGAAACATTACATTTTACTATTAGGTGTGTATTATTGGATGAAATCGGTACTTGAAGTTATTAATTGATTATTATTCTGAGAGAGAGAATTCATGTCTTAAAATTTAAATTAACTTATGTATTTCATAGCTACGCTTTAATTTTCCGAATAAAATGTACGTAATGAAAAGTAAAGTAATTAGCTAAGATCCCTATTGAAATATTTTCAATTAAATCTTACCAAATCTTTAATCAGGATTGAATTAAGAAATGTTCCTCATAATAACTGACATGGGCTCTTAACAGTTAGTGCACCTGGCTCGTGAGTCGTGCTGTAACGTGGTACGGAAAGTATTTTTCTTGTATAACTATTAAAAATATTTCCAATGCGTTTATCTACGATTTGAGACTAGTCTTCAAACTGTGTCCCTGCGATTTTAGAAATGCCGTCCGCTGTTTAAAAATATTATTTCTAAGTCCCTGAATAGCGCTACAAATGACATTTTCACGTTGCTGCAGCTGATAAAATATGAACCAAAATCGTGAAACAAAATCATAGAATCCTACATAGGGCCATATCTTGAAGTCCCACTGGAAAACAGATTCTACGAAAACACTGCTCGCTAATTTTTGTAGGTTTTGTGGTTTCAAGCCCTTATCTATGTAAAAATCCTTTTTACTAGAAAGCAAAGAATATTAACCCCTAGATCTGTAAAAAAATTCCGCTAGTAATATCTCTATCAGAAAAAAAAGTCCCGTTGAATTACGGAGAGTAGTTCAGGTTTGATTGACTATTGAGTATTCTGGACGTTCGCTCGACATTTTACCTTTCCACGCCCGTTAAACTACTACCTCTCTCTCCCTCTCTCTCTCTCTCTCTCTCTCTCTCTCTCTCTCTATATATATATATATATATATATATATATATATATATATATATATATATATATATAGGCAGTGGTTAAGACACTTGCCTCGCATTAGAGTGGACTTGCGTTCGATCACCGGGTCCGGCCTTCCTGATTTCTGTTTGTCAGGGTTTTCCGAAATCACTTCAGGGGAATTCTGACCCCCTGCTTTAAGGCCATGATCTTATCATTTCTACTGCTTTTATGATTTATTTTATAAATTTTAAACAAGAGCAGATATCGAACAATTTTTGCTCATTTTTGTTTAAAACAGCGTATACCAAGCTGAATAATTTTTTGAAGACAAAATGCAGAATGATTTCAGCTAATTATGCAATTAAGAAAATTCTCAGTAGTAAAGTAATTAGTCAAATTTATGTAAATTTTTGTCTAGGAAAAATAGACCGCTTAGAAGAAACTAATTGTAACATAACTGTGCAACAGTTGTTCGATATATCCTCTCGTTTAGGAATAAAAATAAATAATTATCGTGAAAGCAGCACAAATTATGGATCATGGCTTTAAACACGCCCTGGTTGACTGCTCCCCTCCCACGTATACGTTCACTATGTCCTTGTGCTGTTTGAGGGAATGTAAAGAGGTCAAATAAACTGTCAGAGACTAGCAGTGATGACATAATGGCATAGTGTAGGTCTTAACAATTTACTACTTTTGGCTTCAGGAGGTGACAACCATATACTGTGCAGGCACATCAGATGACGTCGTGGAGTTAGTCTGTTGTTCCATGGAGGATTGGTACACGTGGTAATTAGCAGAGTCAATTTATTTTACAAGAAATGCGCAGGTTTTTACGTGAAAAAAATTATAGACTGACAAGTATTTTCACTGTTATCATCTTCTCACACTTTTCCTAGTTTGGATTCTGTTATTTTGACAGATATCGCGAAGGGGCAGCGGTTGACGTAGTGGCTAAAACACTTGCCTCCCGATCCGGGCTCGATTCTCGAAAGGGGGAGGGGGGTCGGTCCCCGAATTTTCTCATATGGGAATCGTGCCGGACGATGCCGCTGGTTGGGGGATTTTTTCAGGGATCTCCCGGTTTCTTCACCCCTCATTCCGGCGCTGCTCCATGGTCATATCATGTCACCCCTCACCAGCGCTAAAGACATATATGTTTACCTGCCGCTGACCAACGTTTCTTCACTTCACTGCACTTAATTATATCGCTTTCCGACAGAAACTTTTCCTGTATTAATAAGGGGAGACAATTGTGACAATAATACAAATTTAAGGAAAAAAATTTATAAATTATGTTTCGAATTTTTTTACGACTATGAGAATACTTAATTGTTCAGTATCTTCAGGATATTAAAAAAAAATCAGCCTAAACGATTCTAAAGCAATATGGGCCGCGCTGAGATGAACAATAATAGTCAGTTGTGGCATATGTGTAGGTTCGGCGAGTATCGAGCCACACATAATATAATGTAACATATAAACGCATATCATTATCGTCGCAATGGCTCTGTGGTGGGCAGTACCCTTAAATATGTAAACTTAACAACAATATTGCATCACCAAATGTCTAAAAGGTGAAACAAAACTTAATGAATTCAAAATGACAGCGTGTATCCCAACATTAAGTGTCATTGAACACTGAGCTGTCACTAAGCGGCGAGAACACAGACAATTGTAATTGTTTTAGTAGTTTTTATGTTTTTTCGACATATGGTTTGTTTTGTAGACATACATGGCGACTATTTATAACAGTACTGAAACGTTATTTGCTTTCATATTTTTGTGTAACGTCGTGTCGAAGTTCATAGTTGCATAAAACAGTTTTATACAAGAAAGGAAAACCAACTGGCTTATCAAGATGTAATAATTCAAACTGAAGAACAGTGTCACAGGCCATGATAAGACCTATATAAAACTTCATTGTTTTTGTTGAATTTAAAAAAAATTTGAATATTGGCATTTTTTAAAATTTCAAATTCAGTATTTCTTAAATTCAAAGCGGGTTTTATACAGGTCTTGGTGTAGTCTATGGCACTGATCTTCAGTGTGAACTATTTAATTTCAGTAAGTCAGTTGGATATCCTTTCTGTAATAAACACGTTTTATGAAAATTTGGACTTTGACATGCCATTATACAAAACCACGAAAACTACAAAAAAAATCGTTAGTTTACTAAACAGTCACCACATAGTATGTCTTCAAAACAAACCTAATCTTATAAAATTATAAAAATTAAAATGTAATTAAAATTTTTAGTGGACTTCCTCCCCTCCTCCAACACTTGGGTATTTCAAGTGCACATTAAAATCACATCAACAGTATAATTTTCCATAGTTTGTATGACAAACACATGTCTCATTAACTCTCCGAACACACTGCAGAGCACATAGTCTGCCTGTAATGAGCAGCGCTCGGGTTTTATAATCAGTCGCCCACGGGCGTTGAAAGCGCAGGGTCACGATACTATCAACTTTCATCACGCAACTCGAGAACTCATTATGACAGCTCGTCACTACTTGTTACCACCGACATACACCACAACGAGCTGACAGCTCGCACAGTTATAAACTTGGTATACTTGTAATCAGGAAGAATGCCGGTATTTGCTAAAAACAAAATATTCGACCGGGATAAAATAGTTTTTTTTTTTATTTTACTGAAGGTGTAGCTAGTTTTAAAAAATCCTTATTTTGAAGCTGTTTTTAAATACAAAACAAAGTAAGTCGTGTTTTGTTTTTATAACTTTTAGCATGTAGACTGTGCATCAAATTTTAGTGTAAATAGATTCATTTCAGTAGGTATGTTGGTTTTCGTTCGGTATAAGCCGCCATAACCATGGAAGTTTTTTCTTTGGCATATCGTTTATGGTATACTACGTACGACAAAATTGTTTCCAAAAGACGGAAATGTTGTGTCCAATAACATCTACAAAAGAAGCATTATTTTATAGTAGTATCGAGCTTGAATTTTTACAGTTACATGGCCTTAAACAACTAACAACGACCTTCAGGGTGAGAATAGAAGACAAGAACGAACCTTCGTAACGATCATTTTCGTACCCGTTGGTTCATAAGCAAGCCTGAAGCTACATGGAGTGAACTAGTTTACAAACATAACCTCAACTGGGGTTTCTTCACACGCCAGGAAATGCTGGGACATTCTTTGATATATTTTTATTTCAAATATGGAGTCCATATTATTCGTTGATTTGTATTTCGAGCTTAGTAATCACAGTTTTCACGATTATAATTTAACTTAAAAAAACATTCGGTTCTCAATAAAATACATCCATCAATCACAATACCAGACTGTAGAGACTTTAAAAGGAGTTGCAATATATTTCACGTTTTCAATTAATTAAAAAAAAAAATTAAGTCATACGCAACTAAGTTCAACACTGAAATAATCCACTCACATTCCGAACGAAGAAACGTAAAATTCACTCAGCCAGTGTGGTTTAAATGTCTCAGTGAAGCAGCGGATACGAAAGCTGTTTTCAAAACTGTACGCTCCTTCGCCGTTAAATATTTTAAAACATCCAGCTTCAGGATTAAACACGAGTAAATACAGCTCTATTTATAAAACACTGTTCTGGAAACAGCACGCTGTTTGCACACGTATATTTCGTTTATAAAAATTCATGAGCTTGTAATGTTTTTTTTTTTTACTTCCAAAATATTTATTTTTCCTTGTTGAAAACGCAGATACCACGGAATATGACTGCTGCAAATGTTCAGCAAAATATTTTCGTGCTTCGTAAATGCGTATTGTTACCATAATGTTTAACTCTACGGTTACTGTGTATGTATGTATGTACGTATGCATGTATGTATATGTATGTATGTGTGTATATGTATGTAAGTATGTATGTATATATACGACTTTAAAATACTCACGTCTTCTGAAGGACTTACGAAGCAATGTACCAGACGTAATTTTTCGCGTTAGAGCCGTAGACAGGGAAGCGATAAGTGTCATGCTGCTACGCTCGACTAGAAACGCACCGCCCCTATGTGCGGAATGCTAAACTGGCATGCAGTGCGATTTTTTAGCGGTGACCTTACAATTGTTTATTTCTGGATATTACAAAGTAAAGACCGACGTAAGGTTCTTATTCGTTTTTTCAGATCCGCGTGGCGTATTTGGGGTTACAACAGTATTAAAATAGCTGCTTTCTGACATTTTAAGGAGCTTCAAAATTATTATTCAAATGAGCGTGATGCATTTTTAAGATTATGGAAGCATAGTTTGAAGTGTGTGTTCTGTCCTTTATTAGTCTAACGGAAATTAGTTTAGAAATTTCTCGTAAAGAAGAACAGTTGCGATACACTGCAATACCGTTTATGTGCTGGTGATTAATGTTCAGACTAGATTTGAATATTTAATAAATCCGCACCAATAAAAATTTACAACTAAGTTGACATTCATATTTAACAAAAGTTATATCTACAATTGTTTTAGTGTAAATTCAATTAAACTACTGCGTGCTACGTTTGTAATGAGTCATCGCATTTTACAGAGTGTTTGTCAACAAGTAACTTTCGCCGTTGAGGAAATGTAGGGGAGCTAACGTATTTATGATCAAAGTATGTTATGTAATATACTCAAACACATAGAAATATACTATACAGACTCTGAACAATTCTGTACATTGACAGGGAATAATCCTTGGAAACCCAGTCGCCAAGGAAATGGTTTGTAAAACTAAAAAGGTAGTTCTCATTACAAACACAACGTAAATGTTTGCAACGATGCAAGATGTCATAGCGTTGTATTTCTGCTTGTAAAGAAATAAAAAAAAATACGAACTATGCAATACATTCTTAATATAGTCTTACAATGTAAATGAACTAATATGGGAAAATAATAGCTAAACGAAAAAAATTTTACATGGAATTAAATTGAGTACAAAAATTAGTGGGTCCACCAAGAACAGGACCTTAAAACTGTAGAAAGATAACCGTCACCAAATTCAAGTAACATACTGCTGGGTAGTTAATATTTTTGTACATATTCAATTATTAAACTTTCTTTATTTTCTAGATCATTTATGTGAATATTCATTTTACACCAGCAAAATGCGCCAAAGGCTGTAAATTCTGTACAACTACACGAATCATTACAACATTTTCTCAAGTATTTAATAATGTTTTCATAACATTACAAATAAATATTTCACATGAGAAAAACCTTGTACATCCGTAAACAATTCGCGCAGGGGTTTTTTTGAAAGGAAAATTATTTTATAATCAAAAGGTGAATATTTTTGAAATTCGGTTATCATAGAGTCCTTGATATTATCGTACTAAAAATTATAGAAACTTACGATTTTCAATTTTTATGGATTTTTTGGTTTCAATCCATTATTTTTCTAAATATAATTTTTAATTTTTTACTCGAAAGCAAAGAATACTACCTCCCAGTACTATATAAGTTAACGTCCGCTAATATAATATCTACTCGACAAAAATAATCTCACAGAAATATGATGAGTAGTTTAAATTTTATGGATGATTGAGTATTCCAGTCATTCGCTCGACATCTTGCCTTTCCAACACCCTTAATTAGAACTGTTTATTTATAATGTATGTACTAACTAGGGTTTTGCTAACATCGTACAAAAATATATTCGCTTAGTAATTTACTTGATTTTTATTTCATTAGCTGTTAGGCAGCAGGAACTTTCTGGGTAAAAAAAGGGGTACGGGGACTGATATAAACAGCGACAGAACGTTGTCAGCCCTGATTGGCATGTGCCTGCTCTCGGCGGGTGCCACTTAACTCGAGTATGCTCTACTGGCACAAATTGGGCTCTTGTCTTGCACTCTTCCACTCTTGCTAACAAGTGCCCATTATTATTATTTATGACTTTACAACATTCGTGCACGCAGCAGAGCTAGCAGCTTCCGCCAAACATTTGCGAGAATTACACAAATACTTCGTTAGCAAAACAAGCTGCAGCAAACAAGAGCTAGTTATTTTAGTCGAATTAACAGCAAAAAATATATAAACACGGTTTTATTTTTTTATTTTTTGACCGAGAAACATTACAAGCGTTTACATTCCTTAGCTGCAAGCTTGCTGTTGTTGGAGCAGCCCCTGAAGAGAAGTTCTCAAGGGAAAGACAGACACCAGTTGAAAGCCTTGTCCATAGAGGCGAAGAGGAAAATTCTGAGCAAGTAAATGTCACCCTTACAATCCGCGCCAGATCGCGGTCCTTGTAGTCACACAACACGCGTCTGTTATCTGTAACAATAATAAATTTACAAGTGTTTTTGTATTTTTAAAAAATGGTTGACATTTTAAAATTATATATATATATATATATATATATATATATATATGTGTGTGTGTGTGTGTGTGTGTGTGTGTGTGTGTAAAATCATAGCCTACAGCGTTGTTATGCACTGTGAATCTTTTCAGTTTGGTATGTCAGTTGGTTTTAGTGGCGTACATAAAATCGTAAAGTGCAAATTTTGACGTTTACGACTCATTACGCAAAAGCTATGAGAGATACACAAATTTCCTTAGAAGAAAATTTATTCATAAATTATGTGTAATATAAGAAAAAAATATCTGGTACAAATATAAACATGAAAAAAAAAAAAAAAACGTTGGAAACTGAGGTGAGCCGTGCCCTTAACAATCTACCTGCAAACCGGTGGTGTCGCAGTAACCTTGTTCTCGTTGGCACAGTGAAACGAGTGACACCTCCACAGAAATATACACTGGCAATAATATTAAAGTTTGTGCAAAATCTTTTTCACAAAATATTTAATGACTCTACGAATGACATATCGTTACTTTAACTGTAAAACCTCGTAACTCCTCTTTTTGACGATTGAACGTTTGAGGCCTTTTAAGCCGTTCTAATAAAGGTGTGTGGAATGAAATACTGTTAAAATATGAACATAAGAATGTCATTTATAATATTGTTACACAAATTAAAGTATGTATTTTTCTCAGTGTGAGAGAAAATTAACATTTTTTTGTACTCCTTTCTGAACGCATGAAAAATGGAGTTACGAGGTTTTACAGTTAAGGCAACGACGTCTAGAGAGAGCAGCATCTTCCAGGAACTACTGTTTACACGGGGAGAAGTACTTGTCTTGACCTTGCGAAGTCATTGCCAGAAGCCTTCATGACGTAGATCGTACGCCACAAGCAAAGGAGGGATCTTGAAAAGTAATAAAACCAAAGAATTCTCCGCGAATTGCTTGGCATGGAGCGATAACGGTCAAACGTACTCGTCTCGACCAAAGACTACAAGTAGAGACAATGATTTTCGATTAAAAGAATTCTGCACCAACGTATTTCAATGCCTTACGTGGACACCTGCAGCTTTGCTATTTGTTCAGTGATTGAATGTTTTTAACTGTCATCGTCTTGAAGTTCTACCCGCTAATCTCATATGTGCGGTGTAGCAGTGACCTAGTTCTGATTGGCACAATCAAATTTGCGACGCCTCTGCTCATATACGGTCTGCCAATAACCACGAAGCAGAGTTGTGGCTGTACATATAACGCACTGAAACAAAGTGGTGCAGAATTTTTTTCACCAAAAATCACTTGCTCTACCTACTATAAGGAGAGTCCACTGAAGTTTGACTGGGGTATTCGGGTAAAACTCCCAGAGGATTACAGGAAATGAAAATATGAGACGAAGGCCACGAAGAAACTTGGAAGAACAGGAACAACACCAATCCAACTGGAGGTTCGAGAAGAACAAATTGTTGTCTTGCTCGCAAGAAAAACAGTTCAAGTGCGGTTTAAATAAAAGCCTGCCAAACTTCGGGCTGGAAAAAAGCCTGTTGCTGACTGGACATACATTTTGTTTGAAGACTCGCTTAGAACAAGGTATTGTTGTTGGAATCATCATTCTTGTAGTACAGGGATCTTTCAGTACAGGGACAACAATCTAGTTCTGTATTCAGTGCTATCTGGATTGTTATCACATCAATTTGATTTGTAGAGGAAACGCTCTGTCATGCGGGAAGAGCTGAGCACTTTCTTTCACTTCTACAGAACACATTGTTGAAGTAACAATCCCGAGATATGGTGTTATTTATTTTAAGATAACGACCAATGGTTGCTGAGCAGATGTAGATTTGTAGGTTGATATCATATGCACCTACTTGTATGTTTACTAGTTTTAAGTTGGCATCTTGGAGCATGCCAACAGCTGTACAACCGCGATGTGGGTGGGAAGCGAGCGAGCGGGGGAGTTGCCTGGTAGTTGCCTTAGAAGGCAGACTTTCTCGACTTTTGACTCGGTGGTAGGGCTGTCGAGGTTCGCAAACAAGTGAACTGGGAAGCAGGAACGTGGCGAAATTGCTCTTCGACCTCGATTACAAATAATCCCAAGTTTATGTTTGTGGTAACTTATACTATTTCCCAAATTGTATTTGTCACGGTCTGACGTTCAGTGTCATTGTACTAGTTGATCTGCGATATCCTGGCCTATAATTGTGCTGACTTGAGTTTAAAGTATTCGTTATGATTCTACAAGTTCACATACAATAAATTAATAGAAATAAACTTTTAACTTTTGCTATACGAGTCACGTCCTCTGTTGTATGGCCAGCTGTCGCCAGAATTGTTTAAATAATTATAACGGAAAACATACGATCTTGGCAGGGGCGCAGCCTGGGGACTTTGAGCTGGGGTCATTTTGTGCTATCACTGGCGACAGTGGTTGCAAGATAGTGATTGTACCTACAACAATACTTTGTCTCAGTGCTGTATCGGATGTCATGGACATAGTGACCTAAAATATGAGGAACGCACTCGAGGTATGGATTGTGTTACATTCATTTTTTAAAGTAGAAGGTCACGTCATTCGGTGTGGCAATCTTGCTGATATGGGTCATTTAACAGAGCATGAATCGCTCCTACAACAATGACCTATCCTGACTCGCCAGTCTGACATACCTACGCCTACAGTTTGCTGCCAAGTAACATTATGAACTCTGTGTACCAGTCTTCCAACTCGGTATTAAATAAATAACTTTACAATTGACTAACCAACTGCTTCAAACATACAGCATTCTAGGTACAATTTTTGGAAGAACGTTGCTGTATCATAAACCGTGTCGGTTTTATTTTTTAGTATGTCAAATTTATTTTAAAGCATTTGCATTAATTGTAAATTATAAGCTAGTTTTTTTTCTATCCTTTATGACGCTATATTTATCAGATGTTTTACGTACAACACTTTACGTCTGTTTCTTTTAAAGAGTTTTCCTGTTGAGAAGTAATTTGTTTTGACATTGTTATCACATAATCCGGGGCGATAATAAAGGTAGGCAAAGAGAGCAGCTGACCAATAATCTTCACTCGCTGGGATGTGAGGAGGCAGTTGTGTGGTTGTTGCACGCGGCCGGGGATATGTGGCTTGCGGGGTGGAGAGTCCTCGGAACTTGAATATCAAGTGGAGATTGTGCAGGAGGTCGAGGGATGATGGTTGGCACGGAGGAGGGGGGGAGGAGTGCAAGTGGTTAAGAAGGCGGCCGGCATACAACATGGGGGGCGCCAGGGGTGTGTTCGACCTGCCTCGTGGTAACTCTTCTACCCTCGTGCACACACCCTGCTAGTCGAGTCCTCTTGAGAAGCCACCCCTGTATACAACCCCTCTGCCAGGGGGATCACACACTTCTCAGAGACTCGCACACACAGCTCAGGACAAGTGGAGTGTCCCACATTTAGCACGCACTCCTGGTAACTGTTTGGAAGCAACTGTTCGGCATAAGAGGAGTCGCTAGCAGGAAGTTTACTGTAAAATATATATTTTCGCGTGTACATATATCTCCGTAAATAACTGTTCTGAGAACACAGTTTCCATTCAGTATATATATATATATATATATATATATATATATATATATATATATATATATATATATACACACACACACAGGGAGCTTGGTAATTATAGGACACATAAAGTGGGTGTGTCAAGAAAAATGAAACAAGCAAATAGCCTAATGATCTTTGAAAGAACTGTGCAATGAGAGTGCATGACTGGATTTAGTTGCTTGGACATACTCCACTGCGAAATAAATGACCGTCAAAGAAAACTGAAGATAATATAATCTATTATCTATTTATTATATACTATATGTTTTTCTTTATTTCGTAATGGAGTAAGTCCAGGCAACTTTATCCAAGCAAATAATGCTAATAAACGTAGATCTGGAAACCAATGTTTTTTCCCAATATGACACATTACATGTTAGACAGAAATGCCATAATACCAGTGTTCCTGAGGATCAGAACGTCAAAATGCTGCACATGTGGACGAAGACAATACAACAAGTGTTCGCAATGGGCGCCGTTCGTGTGAAGGCAGGCTTCAGCACGTCTTCACATCGATGACCGTACACGTTCAAAAATTCCGGTGGCAACCATCCACAGTGCGTTCCTGTAAAACAGTCGGTTTCCTGACCTATGTTTACTAGTATTGTTTGCTTGATTCATCATCCTCGACACACCACCTTCGTTTGTACCTGTAATTACCAAACATCCTATATATCGCATCACCAAAGCAATACCAACACATCTCAAAATACGACATTTTGAGATAAATGCATTTGTACATACATACATTCATACATACATACATACATACATACATACATACATACATACATACATACATACATACATACATACATACATACATACATACATACATACATACATACATACATACTTTAAAATATTTAGATGATGGCAGTGTAATTTCAACTTAACACAAAATATGACAAGATAAGTATTCATGGATATACAGGATGGCCAAGAATAAGTGTTACAAATTGATAGGGATGGTAGATGTGCATGTTTGGAACATATTTGATTCAGGAACCCATGTCCGGAAATGCATCCTTATACCTGCAATGGTGCACCAAAGTAACAGGGGTAGGCAGGCAACCTGGCGACAACAAGCCAGTGAAAACATCTGTTGTGTTGTGTTATGTACTACCCGCTTTGA
>PNEQ01018795.1:0-13760 GCA_003012365.1 Medauroidea extradentata | reverse complement strand
GAAAAGGTGAATTTAAATTAACATGTCCCCAATTACTAGGTTATTGAATTCTGTTGTATCATACCGGACACCTGACAAACTCACCCTGAAAATTACATATAGCCTGTTAAGAAAGATTTACATATAAATTTAAATAAGAAAATAAAAACACCTTTTAAAGATTTAACCAAGATGGGGAAGTGGCTGAACACTTCACAACTGTTTTAACATGGTCTAATAACATGGGTCTGCCAGATTGGCGACTAAAATTTCCATTTCTACAGATTTTACTATATTATTTTTAAATACTGCCAAGTAACTACTCTTCAGATTTACGACCGCTTGTTAAGCATCCAACGACTGAGTAGATCCAATCATGTTACCAACACTACCGACCCAGTACGTTTCCATAAGCACCTTTGGTTATGCCAATTCCAGCAAAAAAATACCGTAAATGGTATAAATTTTTAAATTTTTGAAGATAGTTCTGTGACGTACGGGCCATTTGCAGAAAAACGAAAATGTGTTTGCGTGTCAAATTACAACCAACTGAGGAATTATTTTAATGAACGATGTGTGGGTGCAAGGGATTAAATGTACCAATTAACAATGTTTTATTGTCGGAAACCGTACACGTCATAGTCAGAAAACTGGAAATTGAACATTTTTGTTCATCAAACTGTTGGTTCAACTGCTTTAAGAACAGACATAACCTCGTTAATTGGTCAATGCATATTCAATAATTACTACTTATAGTATATTTTTTTACTTTGAATTTTTTAAAACAAATTATAATTCTTGGGGGTGGCTTTGCATGTTTGGAAGTTTATTTTTTGTGATAATAGTTTGTTTACATTTTTAATAGCTGTATAAATATTTAATTAATACCACATAGTAATATTACAGTACAACCCCGATGTAACGAAATGTCATGGGACCCGAAAATGTTTACTCTAAATCAAAGTTTCGTTAAATCTGACTTCACACACGCCACCCCCCCCCCCTTTTTCGCAAAAAAAAGTTCAATCCTCGGACATGTTTCATCGGAATTTAATTTAATTTTAAAAAAAGTATATTGGCTTAAAACAATAACAAAACACATTTACCGCAATAGATAAGCCACAGCCGTGAAAAAAATATATATATCGGCGAAAAAAACTTCCAGTGGAACGCTCGCCAAGCGTGCGCATGGCTAGTTAGGCCGTCCTTGCGCACGCCAGCAACACACGAGAAGTTATGACTAACACCGCCGAGCCATCTCTCTCCGGCCCGCTCCACCAACAAAGTAAAGGAAAATCCCATGAAAAATAGTAAAAAAAATTCTTCAAGAAAACTGAATTAAAAGTTTGCTAGACAACGGTAAAATAATAATTAAATATGCGCAGCGGCGGCTGCCATTGTAGCTTGTATGCAGCCACGCTCGTGAAAGAAACTCGTGTTGGTCTGCTTGCTAAAAATGCTTTGCACTCGAGCGCTTTTTTAGCATCGGAGAAACAATTTATTTCTACGTTTATGGCAATAAATTCGTTGTACAAAGTCGGCAAGTATAATATTACTTTTTTTTATATAAACTCACTTGTTTTATCAAGGGACGCGAGTGTAAATAACCACGCTGCACACCACTGCATTCTATCTGTAAGAGAATTAATCGATAGAGCGCGGCACTGCAGCACATTCTAACGGAGACGTGAAGCACTATCTGTGAATTAGTTCTTGTGTTGTCCACTGCCGCGCTGTGGAGACTGGGTACCTAGATGATCGTTCACTCGCCAGCCGCCAGGATGAGGATCTAGGCACGCGCTTGTTAAGCAACACAGCATCGTTCCCTCGGCCGTGCCCGCGCGTGCGTACCTCTGAATAACTTCTGCAACCGAAGTTTTCGACGAATTTTAAAGAATTTTTTTTTTTGTTTCTCGACGAATGGTTTAAGCTTTTCTACGGAGAAATAAGAATATGCGACGGTCGGTGCTAGTATTTTTAAAGGACTGAACTTACAATTAATATTCAATTTTATCATAGTCAGTTAGTTATTTAATACTTTTTTTTTTATTTTTTGAAGGTTCCTAAAAATCCTTTCGTTAAATCGCCGTTTTCGTTATTCCCGAGTTCGTTAAATCGGGGCCTTTTTCTGCATTTCAAACTTTCTATACTTTGCTGCTTTTTACACCATGTTTGCAGGATCTCTTGAATAGTGTTAAAAAGGGGTTCTACTGTATACATTTTTCAGTTATATGTTGTATGTAATTCATCCCTACCTTATGTGCCATTACTCCATCTTTGTCATCTTCTGCAAGCCGTCGTATTAATTCTAACAATTTCTCCCTCTGTTTCTTATTTGCATTCGTCCAACTAGCCTGTAAACAATAACCATACATAAGCCAAACTCCAAGCATTCTGTAGTAAGCAATGCTTCTGTGAACATATTAAATTACAGAATAAAACATCCTTAAGAGGAAATTCAATCTTTTTTATTCATTAAAACGTTTTTTGTAAGATTTACATTTTAATCACATACAGTAGTTTTGATTATTTAAACAACTAGAGTTGAAGTTTCACTCTCCTCTAGACTAACCTTGTGAGTTATTATAATCGCCTATACACTGCACCTAGTTACGCACGCCAGTATTCGCGGGCTCATTGCCTATATTATAAAAATACGAAAACACATTTTAATTACAATTAAAACAGAAAGAGTTTTGCACAAGTACTCACAGGATGGTACTTGCAGATAGAAACACACACACATAGGACGAACACATTTCTCCAAGGAACGCGCAGTCACAACGTTTCGCAGACTACATCTGCTATTCACTTCGTATTCAAAGATTTTGATATTTATATTCAAATTTATTCGTACACAAATATGCACCATTACAACTCCTTTCCCCTCCACCCCACCAATAGTTAGTAGAGAAATATAGCATTAGCAGAAACACACAAGTACTGTATATTTAAAGTACAATCTAATTCTAACGCTATGTCTATTAGTAACATAATTATTCATTGCTCAAATTTTACTACATACATAAGATTCAAAATTCATAAACAGTTAATGAACGACAATGTAAACATAGTACAAACATCTAGTTCTAACACACAATGCAATGAACATGAACAATATTGCAGAACGGTAAGCTCACCTGGAAGCACTCAAACAGATGATCCAGCTGCTCAGGGGAAAAGTCCCACGCCAGTTTCGCCAGCAGGTCATGCACATTCTTAACGATGGCCTCATGTTTTCCTGCCTGTGCAGCCCACACATTGTCCAGGTCCTCCAGGGTAAGAGCACGTTCCTTAATAATAAAGCGTAGGATCTTCTCCAATTTCTCAACATACTGCGGTTGGTGCAAAGAGTCACGCAGAACTATTTGCAGAACCCGGTTCTCCTTTATCCACTTCTGCAACCATACATCACACCTTTGATTATGATGCTATATTATTAAATGAGCTATGTTAATTAAATGTATTAATACGATTTGCAATCAACTTGACCTTTAAAGTCAAGAACACACTGCTGTTAGGATAATCTGTACCACTACCAAACAAAAATCTTGGGGTATATGAAACATGTTTTGTATATCAACATCCTAATTATAATTGCTAATACAGTAAATGAAAATAAATTTTACTATAAAGAAATCTAAAATTAAATTGAAGAACGGCCATGCAATAGTCCATACCTGGTAGCTGCAACTTTTCCATACTTGTTGCCCACAGCGAAGATCTCAAACCCTTACTCTAGGATTGGCACCATCTAAGGCCTGACTACAAGATGCCTTATGTAGTGTGGTTGATGCTGATACGGCACATTCTATTATTGTTCTCCTGCTAGTCCCCCAGGGTAAGAAACAGCAGTGCCTCAGCCAAGACAGACTCCATGTGGCAGTGGACCCACACAACCCAAAGATGCCACCTTCAAGAGCTCCACATTACCACAAGACCCAGTCCCCAAGTGACTGCATTACCAAGGCCACACAGACTGTTAACACCCAACGATCCATGCCTCTAGAGACACCTCTCTCATACATAGTAACTAAGGTGACCACAAATGTGCGAGTGACTGCTGTACCAATGCTTTTCTAAGTCTGGCAACTCCAAACACCACCACGTTCCCACAAACAGACTAGACCGCCCTTACCTATACCCAATGTATGTCCCTCACCTGCCACCCCTTGTCCTATGAGTGGGTGAGAAAATCACCTAGGGGTTTACAAAATAAATATCTAAAAACACAAGACAATCCCTATTTATTCACACAACTCTTGACCAGCCACAGTCAAGTCTCTTCCCTTACCATGCACCACCTGCCAACCCAAGACAGTTCCTAACTATGGATGAAATGTTCAATTAGATTTTCTGATGTGATCATTGAACGAATATTGCAACGTAAGAGTTTTGGTGGATACATGCAATTGCTAGCGAATGTTGCAGAGTCGCACAACACCTACAGTTACGTAAAAGGACTAAACGGTAGAGAAATTGAGTAACAGAAAATGAAGAAACCAAGAAAGCCAGAAATGGCTGTAGTCAACAAACAATTCCGAAATTAAAATATTGTCTCTACATAACAGAAACAAAAAAAAATAAGGAAAGTCAAAACTAACAAGTACCAAACAAGGTGCAGCATGAAATTGATGACAATGATGGACTAAGACAATTAGTTTAACACAAGTGAACACAAAAGTACTGGCTGTAGACAAGCAAACACTATTGTAAAACCTGACTATAATACCGTATTTGCCGGCATATAAGACAACAGTTTTTACATATTTTTGGCCCTCAAAACTTGCTACTCGTCTTATATGAAGGTGCAAAAATTTTTGGTAGCCAAAAATCGTTTGAAAGCTAAGCTGTAAGCTGTGAATTTGTATGATGTTTCAAGGAATTGTGTTTTTCGTCACAAATGAAAACGAGTGCCCCGTTTATTTTAATAAAATTTACGGTACGATATTTTGATGAGCGACATTCACAATAAATGACACTTCCTCGCAGCGAAGCAGCGATCGATGCGAGCGTGTGTCGAGATACTTTGTCTCGCCAGTCTACAACTCTCGGGCGGAGAAAACGAGGATCTAGGTCCGCATGCTTTCATCCTTTGTCTCGCAAGCACAAGACTCTCGGGCAGAAAAAACGAGGATCTAGATACCGCACCACACATTCACGTGTCTACCGTCTAGTGCTACGCTGGGGGACAACAGCGCACAGGAATGCGATGACCTTGCAAGCAGCTGTTGTTGCCTGGCGTTGCCATGTAGTGCGAGGCGTGCCTCTGTCCGGCGTTGCCAAGTCGCGCACACCTGCCGGCAAATGCAGATATCGCCGGCCGCCGCCGTGCATTTCCTTGGCTCCTGGGTGCGCGGAGGGCAATAGTAGCCAATGTTATTCGTTTGTGTGTCTATTATGATGTTCAAATGCCGGTAATAAATGCATCAAAAATATATAAACTAAATTTTTAATGTTTCTGGCAAAGGAATTTTTTTCTGTCGGAAATTTAAAAATTAGTAATTTACTTTTCTACAAGATTTTGTACCTTCAAAACCATGACTCGTCTTATATGCGGGGTCGTCCTATATGCTGACAAATACGGTAGTAGGCTCCCTTCTATGACAACAGATGCAACATTTCGAAAAATTGCACCCGTTTCCATCTTTACATGCACCTTGTTCGATCCTTGAATGTTTTGACTATTCTTACCCCTCACCCCAAACACATTACAATTTTAAAACCCTTTAGAACTGTTCTAAATTTTAATGTCACAAAGATCAAACTTACCTCCTTCTAAGTATACCAATGAATGCAACTATTACTTAGAAATTAGTTTATATCATTCAGCTGGTGTGCAAGACTTACTGCCATGCGTTCCGCAGTCAGCCACTCCTCCTCCTCGAGGCCAGCATGCCGGTGAGGATAATACGTCACACTAACTATCACTTTATTTACTTCATTCAGAGCATTCATTTTGCCATTGAACGATGAGATCTGTAACAACCTACAACAAAGAAACGTTGTTTAGAAATACAGTAAAACCTCCATTTACGAATATTCTATTTAACAATAAAAACCTTCATACAACTAAGAATTTGGTCCAGCCAAACCCTTACAAGAACAATGTATTTTAAACCACCAAATATTGAAGTTTACTTTGTTTGGAACTGTAAAATTCCCTTTACAATGAACGGTTTGTTTAAAAAAACACATAAATACATAACAACTGTCTTCAAGGCAGTATTATTTAATTGTCGTCGCTCAGAAAACACATGAATACCTAGATGCACAGAATAAAAAACAGTTCACATAAACAAAGCTGCTTTAGTTCCATGGAATCATGATACACACATTGCACGCATGCAGCATTTTACGTAAAACTGCCGAACAATTCACAGCTGCGACTTTAGCACTTGTAGTGGATAAATTCTGTACCATGACTTTGGCGTGGCAACCATGTTTGAATTTCATGTTTCCATGGTCAAAGGTGCACATTCGCAACAGTGTACATCATCTGTGGTATAGAACCATGTTGTATACAGAAGAGTGATAATTGTCATTGTAACATCAGGTGGAACTGAGAATAATACTGTTGACATATGACATTGCAAAGCTTATACCATCCCAGAAAACAACTGAGAAAAGAAAAAAATAACTAAAGAAAAATCAGTCAAAATTTGTTAGTTTTATATTGTTAGTTTTTCTCATCTCATTCTTGGTTTTCTGGGACGAAGTAGCACTTTACTGGTGTATGTCCAGAATATTCCACTGAATTATTAAATCCCATTGAAGAAACTTTCGAAACTTTTTAGTAGGAATGCAACTTTACCCCTCCGAAAGACAAATTGTAACTTGAATTATAATTCAAAACAAACAACCTTACAATTTCCAAAATAGTTTACCCAGGACATACAGTTTGATTTTTTTTTTCAACATGAACACTACAAAACAATTTAAAGTCCTTTTCGCTCAACTTTACCTTTCTGGTCCTACTTTGAGCCATTCTTGCTAAAATAAATTTACATTTTTACTTACATTGAACCTCATACCATGCTAAATAATCACCATTCCTCACCAGACATCCATCTATTCTTGCACTATTCTCTTGACCTATTCCAATTACTGCACCCAAATGTGCCCGATGAGCACCCTCTGGGTGCCGCGTTTTTCAGTTATCGGAACTCCCCTTGACCACATTCAGATTTTCGTATGGCAATTGAGAGTTGCACTCATTGAGTGCGAACCTGAAGCGTTACTGCTGCACCGTCTCTAAACACGGTTCCACAACTGAGTGCAAATATGGCGGTGACCTGTGATTATGTAAACAAAAGAAAATGTTTGCTGTGGTGGAAATTATGCCTTTTTCTGACTGTGCGGAACTTGAATAATGCAAAAATGTTTATGTGGTGCGAACATACAGTGTATTTTAATAACTGTATTCGTTATTAAAACTAGAGTACGGTAAGTTTATTAGGGTCGAGTTCGTGCCTCTAATTACCAACTGATCATTACTACAAATTGCAGTTAAGTAGCCTCTCAAATTTCATAGGATTGAATTTTGTATGTTTTGGAGTACCTAGGGTGAATAATTTTGATTTTAAAATAATTTGTTTTCAGAAATGTTTTGCAATGTTTGTTTTCAAAAATGTTTTGAAAAGTAAATGTGGCACGTTCCAGTTGTTGGAGCATAAACAATACACACTCACTGTGGACAATCATATGACTATTGCATATCTTCAGTTTTCAAGGCATACCGGGTGCCCACCCAGTGCGCCCCCAAAGCAGTCAATTGGAACATACCATACGTTTACAGTACAATCCCGTTGTTACAACTCCTCACGGTTTCCAGGAAAATGGTCGTAAAAACCTGAGGGTCGTATTAGAGAAATAGAGACATTTTTGGCTGATTTTGACTCACCCAACACACATGTACATAAGTATTTGCTGTTTTTCATATAAAGTTTATATTATTCAGTCATCTCTGGAGTAAAAATTCCAGGGTAAAAATATATACGTATAATAATTTTAATAGTCCGACTCCTTTGTTAATAACTATAATTTAAAAAACAATCTACAGTCTCTCCTCGTCACAAAAAAAGGCATAAACGCAGTGCGACAAACCCATTTCCATTTGCTTGATGTGGAGAAAAATCATATGAAAAGTAAACTTATTATTTGATATTTTACTATACAGACTTCTTAAGTCATAGAAAACACTGTGTGCCATGTTGCGTGTGGCTATGTCAGTTCACAGGCTCGATATGGTTGTATAGGATGGGGGAGGGGAGATAGGCCAGATGGCCTTCACTTGTCTCCCTCTCAGCTGCATCTGCGTGCATAATTCATGCTGCTCGCCTTGTGTGAGGCATGCATAGACCACAACAGAACAAATTGTATTATTTACGTTAAAGAATATTGCACTGATATAAAACCTTTCAGAGAAGCTGTTGCGTCTGTTTGGTTACTGTGCATAGGCTGTTGCAGCTTATTGCCATTATAAAATTTTAAGAGATACCAAAATGTGTTTGTTAAAGAATAATTTTAAAAAATGTCTATATTAAAAAAAACAATATACCTCTTAGAAACGCGAATTTCAAGTCCCTAAAAAGGGCTAAAAAGTTAAAAATTTATTTTTCAAGGTACTGTCACATATAAAATACTGATTGGATTACTCGCCGCCTAGTCTTTGGCCTGTGGGGGAAAAACTAACACAACTATAGTATGGCACCGCAGGCCAGTTTAATGCTCTGCACTACAAATGAAGGCAAAGTGGTTCTTGGCGTGCTGGCGGTAGTTGACCATATCGCTCCCCTAGCGAGCATAAATAAAATTCTTAACAGCACATATGCCGCACACGGCAACAGGACTAGTAGTATTTGCGTCTTAGGTAGGGAAAGGAGTATTTCGCAAGTTCAACAACCTGCATGTTAGAAGCCACTGTCCTGTGGTAACTTAAGCTCTGCCGTTTGTCCATTAGCTGCTACTCCCTGGAACAACAGACAATGAATGAATAGAATGGACTTGAGTATGCTTAGGACAGTGGATTCTGACATGTAGATCACTGAACTCGCAAAATATAACTTTCACTAGTCATAGGCCGTTTTAACGTCACAATGATGCACAACCAAATGCCTCACGGGTGGAGTGATCAATAACACAGTGGAAGTTGTCAAGGTCAATCAGAAGTAGGTACTGTCCAAGCTAAAACCTAGTGCGCACAACCGGATGTGAAGCCAGAGAAAAATAAGATAACGCCACATTGTTTTCTTTTTTGCTTCTTTTACAGACTGAGCAATGCTGGTACTTTTTTCTTCCATGATGTAAAGAAGTAAAAAAAAATTGTTGCCTTTTTTGTTCCCCCGTTTATTTTCTCAATGACGGGCCTTCACCAGACACGAAAACAAATACAATGGCTAGGAGAGAATGGGAGTGGAAGAGGAAGGAGAAAGACAAACAACAGGCTCTGCTTGGCAGCCAGATAGGATGCTAGTTGCACATGACTATCAGACAATTATGGGTAGGGGTGGTGTGGCTGCAGCTGCAACATACATTACTGTAAGGAGCTGAGAAGGCAAGGTTCAGGAATGCAGCGAGGGGTTGGCAACAAGCGGAGGGCTATGACCCTCCCCCCAACCAACACCCTACCACTCTGCCTTGCCTTCACAGGTTTCTACTCAGTAGACAAGGCATGGCAGTTGATGCGTGCACGTACACAAGCACAATCTGGCTTGTCTGCTGCGGGTGGGAGGGAGGGAGATTGAATGGCTAATGGCTGGCGTGGACAGTCAGGAGGGTTGTTATCTATTTTTAGCTGTGAGTTTCTAACAGAACAGCATTCACCACGTAAAATGCAACACAGATAAGCAACAAGTGAAACAAAATAATTTTTCAGCAGAATCTCCTTAATTTTTTCACCCAATGTATTTTGTGGTTCCTCAAAAAAATTGTCGTAAAAACAGGATGGTCTCAATTAGGGAGGTCGTAAGAACGTAATTTTTCTGTATTTACAGATTTATTGCAGAATTTTAATGCTGTCCTGGACTAATGCTATTATAGTGATGATCTTTCAATGCTCAAAGAGTTAAAATTACAGTATTTAAAGAACCCCTGAATTTATGATTCCAAAAAACCACATTATTGCTAGCATTTTGACAGTCCTTCAACTTTAACTTCAGACTAATGCAGCAGGATGGAAATATGTTCAATCAGAAACTATGCAAGGCTTTTGTGTGCCTATGTCAATCAACTAAGTATTGTGCTATGTGGCCAAAAACTGACTACAGCTCCAACAAGCACAAGTATAACCATAATAACAGAACATTTCAGCCCTTATCTTAAAGTAAGGTGAGCGATGGTTTTATAGCTCGTTAACAATGAGGTCTTGAGAGCCAATGATGGAGAAGTGAGGTAATCGGATAACACAACATCCATGCTCAAGCCAGGATTTAAACTCAGGATAGATAGCGCAACTGTACAACCATTTATAAGATTGCAGATACATAGTGCCATAACAAGATATACTGAGGTTCAACCATACAAAAATGCCTTTTTAGGACGCCTCTATCTAAAATCATCTAGAATTAGATGTATAGGTGGTTGAAAGGAATCTCCATCACAGCCAGAATGTTGCATAAAAATAAATAGGAATTCCGTGAATACGCGATAGGTACATTAACATCTATGTTACACTAGACCCCCGGTTTTACAAATAATACTCACGGTTCCTTGTATCACATTCGCAAAATCGCTACCTTCGTAAAATTGATAGCGACCTATTTTGCCCCATCCCCCCCCCTCCACCTTCCTCTTACCCAAAAATTTAAAAATGCATTTTTTCTGCAAAGTGTCTCTAGTCGGGTTCCGACTTCTGTAGCATTCTGCAGGAAATTAATTAATGTAATTATTATAAACATAAATTGATATCAATAGTCAGACGTCACGCCGTTGAACAGTAGATATAACCCTCCCTTTTTCCAAAAAAAATGAGAAAACTGAGCTTCCGATTGCCTTCTTGTGAGCGAATAGCCCAATTTCCGTAGCATTTAACAGAAAATTAGGCAAGTCATAGTTGAAATATAAACATATATCAATAGGCAGACGACTTACGATAAAAAAAACACCGCTATACAGCAAATATGACCAACCCTTGTCCCCCAAAAAAATAAGAAACCCAAGTGCCTTCTCGTGAGTGAATAGCCTGACTTCTGTAGCGCCGGAAAAAATAGGCATTCATTACATACGAACGCACAATGCCCTTGTAAATTATACACCAAAGAAAGAAGGAAAAAGTGTGTATATATTTATTCATTGCACTGTTTTATATAACTTAACGTCATTACAATTCCTCGATGTTTGATACTACGTACGCGAACGTCGATAGAAGTAGCATGCAAAGAGGACAGATGGCACAACTGTAGGAACGTTCACAATTTGGCAGATAGATAGCAGCCCTGTACGATATACCGATGTTCAAAAAGCCAAAAAATGCCATTTTATGACTGCTTACATAAGAACATCAAAAATCATGTGTTTAAGTGGTTGCAAATAATCGCTTTCACAGACAGTATATAACGTAAAAATTAATTAGTAGTTCCAGGATTACGCGATATACGAACGTTATATTTATTTCAAAAGTTCAATATACCCAAGGTGGAGACGAATGTTTCTACACGTGCTTGATAGGTAGCACGATCATCGTGCTCACACTTGCTTGTGAAATGCACATTTTACTACATGCAGTAACGCATTGTTAAAGCAAATTATGTGTCAAGTTGATTGTTTTAAGTACATACGATGTTATCCCAGTAAAGAAAAAATAATTTCACGTTATTGTGGTGGCACCGACGCTCTTCTCTTTTACACTGCCTCTGGCTGATGTGACGATACTAGCCCCACTAGTTGCTTACAATGTTCCACAAAGAAAATTGGTAATTTGGTCAGTCCTCATATATGCTCCGGTCTCAGCGGTGAGTTACTCTTACCTCATGGTTCCTGGTATCGAGGGATGGACGCATGCATAACAGCATTCAAAAACACGAGGTCAGATTAACATAACAGCCCATATTTATTACCTCCTTATAACAAACTCGCGCAACCGCGCTTACATCGGCACGTACAAAATCCTTGTACAAAATAAACTTTAACTGAAAGAGACCTGAACTAAAATGAAACCCAACTCAAACAAAGAAAAATAGCACGTGCTAAACTCAAATTATAAACCGACAGTGGGCCGGCCACGCGGTTAATACAGCTGCAAATTCACATTAAAGGATCAAATAAATTGAAGCTGATTACTAATGCATATTTCTAAAAAGTCTTTTCACTGCCTTCCATCGCGGCCACATCTCTTCCAATCGCTCCCCTCGGCTTACCACGTGCGAACCTCGCACAACACGGAACACGTATGGCCTCCTCGACGGTCAAGAACAAATTGATCAGCAACGGCGACCACAATGGCGTCCCAAGTCACCATGGCGGCCTACCTTCTGGGTAGAATGTTCCATGACCTTCTAGCAAGATTAAGTAACCGGTCTGTATACAAATTAACCAAACTAAAATCACTGAAAAATCGGTACAATTATGCTTATTTTAAAGACGTATTTCAATATTTTAGTAAATTATTATTACAATAAAAATTATATTAAATAAAGTCTTGGCATCGGACATAGCCGGCCGTACACCTTGCAGTATCCTCTGTACACCCCTATCGGTATCGCCCCCGTGGCACCATGGCCGGGCTGGCTGAACTCATCTACATATTTTCAAAATAAATACCAAAACATTCAAACTGCAATAACTCTTAAACGATCAATTTCTCGTAAAATGTCCAAGAGTCCATAGTTGCTTGAAATTTCATGCCGTTTTAGAAAAGTCCCCACAAGACATATTCACTTTAAATCCACGTGTCATCAGAACATTGAGAACTTAGAACAAAACTTGAGAACACATTATTTAACATTAAAATACTCCAATGAGAAAACTTATCACTAAGAATTGCATCCAGACGCGGTTTTCTGTTACTGTACCGTTTCATCAGGCCCAATAGCGGTTTTACATTTAGAGTGGGTTTTCTATGGGATTTCTTGTTCAGCAAAATCATAATCATTACATTATTTAACTAAATGACTTACTTAGAAAATGATTAGGCTTACAGCAACAAACATGGAACCCTCATATTGAAACAATTATTATTGACTTACAAAAATTTTAGAAACACTCTGATTTTAAATAATTTACAGGCAATATATTAAAGTAGGGTGGCCGGGCAACACACTGGGGCTTTTGACATTAATAAATGCATCAACCCTACCCTAACTGACACTAGGCTGACAAGCTCTTGTTTCTGAAGTTTCAGTAACACTGGCTAGCTGGTCATTCCATGCCAATTCAACTAGGTCATGTCACCCACCACTTTAGATTTTAATGAAACTTTTTCTATTCATTCCCTTTATTGTTAACAGAAACACCTTGAAATATTTCAATTATATCTCTAATAGTTTACATTTTACAGATTTTTGAAATTTGATGATATCTGCATTTTCAATTTCTCACGAGGGACTCAATGTTTAAGTCACATGTACTCACATTTTATTTTGTTTCTCCACTATAAATAATAAGATGTCTTTGAAATTATCCACAAATGTCAAGAAAACTATAAGGATTTCAGAAAAAAATACCCAATTTCTTAAGATATACTACAAATTACAAAAAAAAAATATATTAAGCATTTGAGTATTGATTTTTTTATGTGGAAAATAGATGTTTAGAAAATCTTGATTTTCAAAGTGTGGGCAAGA
>PNEQ01018794.1:0-13760 GCA_003012365.1 Medauroidea extradentata | reverse complement strand
AGGACGTCGTCGACAAAATGGCCGACAAAATAGCCGACAAAATGGTCGACAATCCAAGATGGCCGACAAGATGTACGACAAAATGGCCGACGATGGCCGACAAGATGGCCGACAAGATGGCGGCCAAGATGGCGGCCGTGGCTCCGAGCTCCGATGCCACGCGCCACCAAAGTGCACCCCCTATTCCTATCTACTTGAAACATAATTTGTCTTAATTTCAAGTAGATATTCATTGTTAAACCTTGTAATTTGACAAAGAAACTTCATAGTTTTTACAGAACAACTTTACTGACTTTACAAAGTCTTTCTTAGAACATGGTTTAAACAGTTTTTTTATAAAAGAAAAACTAATTTAAAAATTCAAACAGACACTTCAAACTATGTCACTTACGTTTAAAAATTCAATACGCTTTCTAAAAATATAATTTCAGACTCCTCAACATGGTTCTCAAAAACGGCATTTTCAGTCTGCAACAGCTAGGAAAATATAAATCTGATGTTAATTAAAACGTTGCACTTTACGGCCATGATCTTTCATTTATTTCAAACAATTTCAAATATTTCAAATACTTTTTAACCAAATGCTTTGAAAAAATTTGAGACTGTGTACAGTCACGCGATACACAATTTTGCCAGAGAATGTGTTTAAAATAATGTACCGTTTGCTAGAAAAAAAATATTTTGCTTCATTTTGACTTATTTTGATAACAAAATATGTGATATTTCAGGGGTAAAAATTAAAATATCCGTTTGGTGTACTGCAACAGAAAAATTCCGATACAAACGATGATACATAGTGAACTGTAAGAATGAATTTTTTATATAAGTACCAACTTGCGTTAAAAATATTTTCGAAACCACTGCAAAAGTAAAGAGCGAGGCCTTAAATCATACCTCCCACTAATAAAATGATACGTTTACCGCTACAAGTTCAAAAGGAAATTAACAATTGTAAAGAATTGCACGAAAGTTGAGTGGCTTACGGGTAAAGGTGTACTGCAAAACACGCGCCAGTCAGCGGCACCGTTAGTGTTCCATCGGCTTTGTGCCTCACACAAAAACGTAGTCTATTGGGAGCCACTTTAACAATTACAGGCGGTCGCAGCTGACTACTAAGGCCTACAAACTCGTTTGTTAATTGTTAATAGCATCGTTGAAATCAGACCACGGTTGCAATTACCATTGTGTATATTTGCTTCAACCAGAGTCAGACTCGTATGTGTTTGTGTGTGGATATATACTGTATACAGTCAATATTCAATACATACATAAATACAAAATAAATGAGCTGATGTGCGAGGGCATTAGGGCCCTTTAATAACAAGGTATTAAGGGGTATTGATCCCTACCACCTTGGATTTATCCGTTTCTACTCGACAACTTCTGTTCCAGTCGATGTATCAAAATTTTGTCACGACAGGGTATAGATACAAACTTAATCGATTTTCTGTAATTGTTGGAACCATTATAAATTCATTATTCTGCAACTGGAAACAGCTGAAAAGGACAAAATGCTTTATTTACGGGAGCGACTACACAGGCCACAAAATTAACAGAAACAATGCCATATGGATTCCAAAAAGTGAATGAAACAATAAACTATACCTAGTCAGCGTGAAAAAAGCAAAACTATGTGTCTGTTCCCTGATTTATAAGAAAAACCGTAAAACCGATCTGACAGGGATCAATCCCCCTTAAGAGCGGATGAGGGTGAAATGACAGCATAACATCCATTCCCAAACCAGGATTCGATCGAACATGGGACCTCTCGCAACGCAAATTGGCGCTTAATGGACTACACTACAGATGCCAGCACATAAATCATTGAGAAACCTTTAACAAACAGTTAGTGCACAGGAGTTCTTACATGTATATATGTATATATATATATATATTCCATAGCATCCTTTAACGAGGAATTTACATCAACAAAAGCATTGCCGTAATGAAACCTAGATGGTTCATGCGACAGTATGGAACCTGCCGAATTTCAAACTACTTGTTACCACGAGGCGCGTGATTTCCGAACTTGTGGTCACGTGAAGTGTCCTTCCAACAAAAAAAATGTAAGCCCAGTTTATGTGAAAACGTAGATATAAGCAAAACACACGAAAGAGATTTATATTTTACGACTTCAATAAATAGATCATCATTAGTTTACGGTTGACTAACTAATTGTTGGTGATTAGTTTCTACCGAACATACCATTACACGACTCAAAAAATAGCATTGCGACCAACTATGTTGAAAGAAACAGTAAAACATGTTAGTACTAATAATACTAAAAAATAATAACATAAAACCTTGATTAAGATGGCCGTATGCTTAGATCGCCGAGCGGTGTGCACAGCTTCCCTCTTTGCAAGATTATTCGAAATATTCTCACCGCAAATTAACTATGACTGCATAGAAGTGACATTCAAAGAATGTTTCACGTGTGTATATCCATTTCAGGTTCACCACTACTAGTTAAAGAATATTTTCTAGCGGTCGAAAAAGGCGAAAATAAGTGTTTTTACGGCTACTTTAGGTATACAAATCTTGGCGCAGAATATTTTAAGAGGTACAGGTATGTACAGTACAACTTTATATTTAATAATACGTCATAAAATAATGCGGTGACCATTGAATGGCTCATACACGCGCGTTGTCGGCAAGATGATTGTGCCCAAGTTCAGCGACTTGCGTCGAGATCCTAGGTGGAGGCGTGACGCGAGTGCTGTGTCGTCCTTACCACTCCCGCACGCACAAAACACGTCCACCCAGGCAGCTACCTCAAGATAACAAAGATATCACTGAAACCTAGACAAGACTGCACATCGATCAAGATGACAACGGCGAAGCCAGAGCCACAAGACTATACGACACGATGACGGCAACACAGGATGAGGTAATTTTCACTACACGATCTATGGTTGCGCTTCAATCACAGCGCAATAGTATCAGAGAGAAAATATCCAACCTCATAGTTGTAGTTAGTTCACCGACAATGGTGCACGAGATTTCTTCAAACTATTGCTGAGTAACTAACAACCCCTCGAGATAAGTGGGACTTGACTGCATGACAGTATACTCTGCTACCCTGAGCGCACAAGATTTAGTTGATCACGCCACTGAATGAGTTGCACTCACTTATTTGTAAACTACACGCGTTTAAGAGAATATTATTATTAGAAATAATTACCATTAATTACAATTAACTATAACTGATCCTCATAGCAATAACAAATTGAATATGACAAGTGAACACTCCAGGTACCTCCCTGTTTTTATGTGTAATTTCATACAATGATGAACGCGTTTTGGTATGTTGTTCACATGTGGCTAATTATTTCATCTGGGTCCAATTAGACCATCGCACAAATGTAACACAAAATGCCTACAGTAAAAACAGACTAACGTACAGTTCATTATCTCAGACCTATACTAAACATGGTCACCGTCAAATTTTGTACAGATAAATTTAAGCAAATTTGGCAAAACAGTTGTCAACTAAAACAAAGATGTTATGTCTTATGGAGATACAGCTAGTGTACTAGTTAGGACTTATTTTGTTTTCTGATTCTGAAGAAAGGGTTACTTACATTTATCAATAGATAGTACGAAATGCCAACACTGGTTATGTCTTTACATACCATTTTACTTTCATATATTGCACAAAAACCTGAGAAATATATACTACACAATCAATATAAACATAATACCCGTATCCAGCGAAAATAATCCGATACTTGAAAAGAAATTAAAACGTTCTATTTGTCAAACGCTCGGTTGAAAGTTTGTCCTGTTGGTAATACAAATTTGTTTATGACATCAACGCCAATATAGAAGACGAGCTATAAATTATTAAAACATGGAAATGATACTGTTCTTTTACCAGCAGGCAATAGAGATGTCGAAGGTGTGACACAATCCGTGCTAATGGTATTCAATATTCTTTGGGTGTGTTAACAAAAATGTATGCCAAAAATTATATTCGGGAACACACAACTCTCAGTGAACTGTCTGGAGAATCGGTGCACTAAATATTTGTAAGATGTGTAATACAGTAATATGGTGAGTTTGTGATAGACACCTTAAGGAGTAAATATTTGTAAGATGTGTAATACAGTAATATGGTGAGTTTGTGATAGACACCTTAAGGAGGCCAGATGTCCGCCCGCCAAGATCATCGTGAGAGAGCTCGCCAACCACATGATTACAAAATCCCACCAGAAGATACCGTGGTGTGATTACGTTTGAAGTACGGAAGTTTGAAAATGAGTTTTTAACCACCGATGAAAAAAGAGGGGTGTTATAAGTTTAACGTGTATATCTGTGTATCTGTCTGTGGCATCGTAGCTCCTAAACGAGTGGACAGATTTGTTATGCAGTTGAAAGGTGACTTAATCCAGAGTGTTCTTAGCTATGATTCAAGGAAATATGTTTAGCCGTTTAAAGATAATCGTCTCTTTTCTAGTTTATTATTGAGTGAATGTGAGCGATTCTACTGGTCTGATCGATTTGAAATTTAGTATCCTGCGAGTAGGTTTTTTTTTTTATATTTTAAATATTTGCGAGTTATTAGCTATGTCGGAGGGCTTATAAACAGTGTATTTAATTATCACGACGTCTTAACAATGAGGTTCGGACCTTGTCTCAAGTGTTTTCTTGTTGGCACAATTGGCACACGTGAAATAGTTTCGTAGAAATAATCTGTCTACAAACACACTGCGAGGCACGTGAAGCGTGTGGTAGACGGCCCCCTTAATAACCCGCTTGCCTGCCGAATCTTCCCAGAACGTAACCCACTCCTCGACAATCCAGTGCAATCTGGCGCACACGGCGATGTACTAGGGAGGGGCTTTTCTCCTCCGGTAGCTGCGGGAGGCGTCTGGCGTCTCATTTCCCCTTTCAATAATGGAAGCGAAACACGATGTTCCTCGCGCCGCCACGCCGGCTGGTAACCACGGAGAGATGAGGATTTCACCCCCTGCAGCGAGGCAACACGCCGAGCAAGCACCCAGAAGACTCGGTGGCGCGAGAGGATTTGACGAAGGAGGACGGGAAAAGGGGGTGGAGTGACGACACAGACCGGGGCGGTACAAGATTGATGCGGAGGGATGAAGACGGAGAAGCAATTTGCACGGAGTTTTGCTCCCCTGCCACAGGCCTGTGTTACTTTCATAGCAAACAATGACTATAACAGGAGCTGCTTAATTTCCTCGCCCCTTGGGCAATTCCCCCCCCCCCCCATATCAAAGCCTTGCTCCACAACAGCTAATACTCTTCATTTCGCGGGTGACAGTGCTTGGGATTATAAGCCGTGCGGCTAGCCTTCCCTTCCCCACCCAGCGAATACTTCGTCCTCAGTTGGATCATCCCCATGAGAAAACGACACAATTCACAGAGCGGTCCAAACATGTACATTTTCCTGGGTTTACATGACTGAGAAGCAGCTGTATCTATACAATTCAGTGAAGTTATTTCCAATAATGACCGGTCTGGGTCACTCCCAGGGTCTCACATGTGGGACTCGTGTGTGATACCGATAACACGGGGAGCTGCAGTTCCCTCTGTCCTTTCATTCCGGGCCAGCTCCATAATCACCTCAGTTACCCTCTTATCAGTTTCTAATATTTCAATCCTAGTTCGACGCAGACTGCGACCTCCAAAGACCACAATTTGTGTGTCAATTTACAGGTAGTTCCCAATCTTTGCGACCCTAAGTGTATTGTTTAATTTTACTCGTTTCCGCATCCCCCACTATGTGACGAAGAGATTTAAACGTTATTCAGGGACATCCTTTAAAGGGTTGACTTAAATAAACGCAATAGTATAAACAAATAAAATTGCATAAGCAAACTAGCGCTCGTATTTTTAACAGGAGCAAATATTTTGGGTAAAATCTAATTTATTTATTTGTATGTCGGAAGAACTCATTCGTCTCAGTATATGATCGAAATACTATTCTTTGCTCGTCTGTTAATCTTAACTAACAAAGGACAGCTCTGTTTTTTTATAACAAAACGAGTCCATCAAGTTATCCAGGACACAAAGTATATTGTATCGTTTTACACGTTTCTGCATACCCCACTATGTGACGAAGAGCTTTAAACGTTATACAGGAACATTCCGTACATGGCTGACTAAAAAATGAATGCAGTAGTATAAGCAAATAAAACAATACAGGCAAATTAGCGTTGGTATTTTTAACAGGAGCAAATATTTAAGGTAAAATCAAATTAATTTAGTGTATTTGTATGTCGGAACAATCCATTCTTCTCAGTATATGATCGAGATAGAAATATTATTTTATTTGCGCGTCTGTTAATCATGATTAACAAAGCACAGCTCTGTTTTTTTTCGTAACAAAAAGAGTCCAACTAGTTATCCAGGAGACAAAGTGTTCGTATGAAGCGTAGCGCAAATGCATGTACAGACTGATGGCAAAAGTTGCAATTTTAATGCCCAATTATTTTCCCTTCAGTGCAGTTTTCCTTTAACGGAACGTGTTAGTAAGTAAAAAAAAAAAAGGTACCATGTGGCTTTTAATAACTGTGTGTCAACATTTAATCGCATTCAAAAGATAATCCATTATGTGTGTATGTGTGTGTGTTTGGTGTGTGTGTTTAAAGCCTTAAAAATTCTCTACTTGACCATAAACAAAATAATGCGTAGCCGTTTCTAATTAATGCGTTTGTTTTTTAGGCTTCAATTATAAAGAGTCATTAACAACCTCACCTCTTTAACAATAAACGAAGAATAATGCACTAGATCTGAAACGACTCGTTGATTCTGACGTCACCAACATCGAAACAACACAAACTTCCCTCGTCCACATATAATCCACGAAACATAATGTTCTTCTGTTCGATAACCCTGCCATATTGGGTGTAGTACAGTCACTGCAACGCCTTTAATATTATTGCGTACATCTTCCAAAAAGAAAAATGCATTACTAACGACCAACCACGGTGTCTGTCACAGCATGTCGGTGCTATAGGGAAGAAGAATCAGCGGTGGAGCCTCAGTCGCGTGATTTAGACGCGATTATCTCATTTTAGTGCAAATCCTACCGTGCGATCCTGTTTGTCCACGGGTTTTCTCAGTGGTCTCCGTCCCGTTCCCCCCGAACTCTTTCATTCCGGCGCTGCTCAATGTTCACCTCGTTCGCTCTCATCAGCGCTCAAAGACACCGTTGTTAAGAGCCGCCCAAACATATTCTCTTTTCACATAACTTTTTTTTTTTTAATTTAATCGCATCAGCGTGTGTTCAATACACATCATTACGAGTAGAAAATGTTGGTATGATATAACTGATAACGCGTATTTGCCTACCACAGCGGAGTGAATCGGCACAAGGGTAACGTGTTGAACACACATTCGGGAGGATCCAGGTTCCATTCCGCGGCTCCGGCAACAATGCTGTCTCTGCTTCCAATTGTTTTCCGAAATTGCTCCAGGCGAATGCTGGACAGTTGCTTATGCACCTGACACATGGGCGGTGTTGTTGCGTGCCGCACCTATTATTTTCTACGCGAAACAACTACACTTGCTTACAATATGCGTATCCACGAAAAGAACACACGGTTAAAACTAGGCTTCTATAATTAAAAAAAAAAAAAAAAAAAAAAAAAAACTTTAGAGTCCATTAAAATGGCTAAAAATGATTTTTTTTAAGACAGTTGTAACTGGAAAAATACCACCCAGATTCGTAGAACGTAACGTTGGAAGCATGTGTTGGACTTAACTACAAATTTTTCGCAAATCAAATTGTAGGGTCGCCGCTATAAGTCCAATAGGGAAAAGAGTAGTGCAAAAACAAGGTAAGCCAGTTGGGCGCGCCTCGAATACAAGCGATGATGTTACCGTCAAGTGTGGAAATCTGAACCTTCCAGCTTCACTATTTCCGCGCACCAAACGTGGAAAACTACTTCCGGTGTATTGCCCTCTTAACAAAGGCCAAGGCCAGTTCTTGTCACTGTGCCAAGTTGTAGGTCACGGTCTGTGAAGACCTCGCTCTCGAGACTTAAAGCCCACATACTTTACCTTGACTACCAGCAGTCAGAAAAACAAAATACACGCAAACGATAAAACATGAAGTAGAATCGAGTCATTGACCGCACAAGCTGGATGACATCACACCTCGCATGTCGACTTATGAGTAGAGACATGCAAACTTCGCATTATCATTTGGTAGCAGACTAAACTTCAATTTCCTGTACATAACAGAGCATAATTCAATTGGCCACGAACTTCTATGTGTTGTCATTGACGTGTGTTACGTCTTTACAGAGATTGGTCTGTCTACCGTGTCAGCATTCTCCGCGGCAAGTCACGACAATATCGGCCAGCGGGAGACGTCGAATCAGCCTATAGTCACTTGGAGTCTAGTCAGCTGTCAGAAAATAACGCGAATTTTGCATGTCTCTAAATAAGAGACACCAGACATATTCGTACAGTAAGCTGGAGCTTCAACCAATGCCAATCTGTGCCCGATCCTCCATATTAGCAGCAGCACAATACTTCGAGTTTCACGCTGATCTTTGTGGCACTCGCCTGTTAGGTGCAGCACGATAACGTCAGCCTTTCATAAATGCAATTTCGACAAATGGCATAGACAATTTTGCCATTAGTTGTAATAATTAAAAATAAACAGATTAACTTTTGTTCTTTAATTTTAAATGATTAGAACTGAATGTAATATTTTTCAGTGTCAATTTTGCAACACTTGCGATTCTAAAAACTTGTACTATACCTATATACCACAGCAGGCCTCTGTAGTGTAGTCGGTTAGGCGAAGGTCTACGGTGCGATAGGTCCTAGTTTCGAACCCTGGCATGGTTATTGCGCCGTCCTTTCACATAACTTCACCCTCATAGGCTCGTTATTAAGGCCATGATCCATCAATTCTAACGCTTTTACGATAATTATTATTTTAACCTTAAAAGAGAGATAATACCGAAACATTGTTGAGCATGTTTCGTTTAAATCGTTTATACTATGTTAACCAATTTTATCACGACAATATACACAACATTTTCAGAACTAAATAGACAAACCTACAACATTTTTATGTAGAAAAAATTACATTAAAGTAAAAACAATATTTAACAAAGCTGTGCAACAGATTTTCGATAACTGCTCTCGCTTACGAGTAAAAAAAAACAATGATTATCGTGAAAGCAGTTTAAATGATGGGTCATGGCCTTAAAGGGCTGTAAAACCCCCTCACCCACACTTCACCAGATTCATTACGCAACCCAAGGGTGTCAGACCATCCCATTGCTTGTTCACTCCCCACTTCCAACGTAAAGTAAGTTGGTTTGATGTTTTGTCGACAGCGAGATCATCACAGACGATTACACACTGCCACAGTTACAGTAACTGGGAAAAGAGGCTGCCATTACCGTTGTTAAGCACCATCATATCATTCGCATGTAGTTATTTTGGAAAACAACGGGAAAACGAACATCAGGATGGTAGGAGTATAGAATCGAACCTTGATCCTCCACAATGGGAGTTCCAACGTGTAACCGTTGCACCACCTTGCTTGGTCCCACCTCTTCAAACATTTGTTACTGGCGTCGCAAAAACCTCCAGGGCTCACCCGGAATATTTTGCTCCGCGGGTCACTTCACTCGAAGTAAAACTGATATTCACCCAAAAATCTTGCTACAATATGTCACGCACGGCAACATTTACAAATTATAAGCACACGAACAAAACCAACGTCCTCTCTAGAATTGGAACCCCGGCTGACGTTCGTGCACCCTCGATGTAACACAACGCTCGAAGCGAGACACGAGACACACACAGAGGGGCGATGTCAAGTGCCATTTATAAACGCCGCACGGACTCAACCACGCGCTGACGAAGAGCTTCCAACAGAGACCCGGTCAATCAGGACGAGATAAGTGGGGCCCACTGTAGGGGGATGAGACGGGGGATGGGTGATGTTGGAAGGGTGGGCAGGAGAAGAAGGTTCGCAATTTGCCACCGCCCAATCAACCCCTTCTTCACACCCTGTTCTCTCTGTGGAACCACGCCGCGAAAATAAAACCCGTACTCGGTCAAAGCCGATGCGATTCCCATCAGAGGTTCCTATTATCAGAGCTTCCTGGTTAAAAACAATAATATAATAAATGCCAGTATGGGATGAAGGTCCGCCATTGGGCCGGCAGTAACCAAAGGAGAGGCGATGGGGAACTGAGTATGACACACCGTCGATTGCTTCATAATCTTGTCGGAACATAGCGGGCAAACGCTACTGGCTGGTTAGAACTTTCGCCTACCTACCCGGCTATCCGGGTTCGATTGCTGGCGTAGTCGTCACACAGAGTGGCAACTACACAATATGTTGGTATTCACCCTACAAGATGTATTTTGTGCTCACCACAAAGAAAACATTTTGTTGTTACCACTAAAATACTGAGGTAACCAAAAAAATATGTTGTGTTTACTACAAAATAATTTGTCAGGGAAGACTTCCAACATTTGTTTTATGGGCACAATTCTCGCATGTGGTAATCATGGCGGACCTTGGTATTGCCGACGATCAGAGGATTTCCTCCGCCTCTTGCAATCCGTTGCTTCTCAACACCAATCTCATAACGCCTCATCTATTCTTCAGGTTTCGTTATGGGCGATAGACATTTATCTCGACTATTGTTGCCGCCCCTACCTTCCCATAGAGCTTTTCCCACCAGTCATCATAATAAGTCTGAAAGATGTTGGATATTTTCACGTTTCCAACTTTTTACTTTACGTATTTCTCCGGGAAAACCGTACCAAAATCTACGAAAAGATTAACAATACAAATTGGAACAATTCTTTTTTTTACCATATTTTTATTTAAAAGTACGTTTAATTTAATGAACAAAGGTACCATACTTCCTTTCTTTGCGTCTGTATAACTCGATAAAAAATTTAATGAAATAAGCAGTCTGTTTTGCGCGGCAAAAACGTGAACCGCCATGTTGATGTCCCTGTGACGTCATGATACTGTACATATTAATGTGCGTAACACACAAACAACAGCAACATAGGTTCAAGTCATTAAATTATGTTAAATTAAGTAGTTTATGCAGTAAAATCGAGTATGGCTTTAACTCCGAAGAGTATAATGTGCATAGTACTTCGTTTGCGCAGCAATAAAATTCAATTTACTAGGAATAAAATCTTAACTATAGCGCCGTCTGATAAATAAAGGCGTACAGTATGGTTTAAAGCTTCAAGAAGAGACCTAAAAGTGACAAAAATATAGTTTATGTATGTAATGTTATATTGTGTACAACATGACAAGATTAGCATGAAATAAATAAGATCTATTAAGTTAAAAATTGCAGTAAACAGCTTGCAGTTTGCGACGAAATCGCTGCAGCTGTAGTGTTTTGGCTGTTACACTGGCTGTGGCAACGTCATTAGCCAATAGGCGAGTTGAAGGCACCCGTGATTGGCCGATAATTCAAGGGGTGGGTGGGGTCTTACGAAACTTGCCCCGAGATGGCAGTACAGCTGTCTCAATGCCGTTCACGAGAAACGTAAAAATTACTGAGAGAAAAAATGTACTTGTAATAAAATAATTGATCTGCCACATCATTTTACCGTCTCGCGCAACCAGAATGTTCTATCATAGTCAGTTCTAGGTTTGGTTAAACGCATTCCAAATATTAGCCCGATAGGTTCATTTTTTTACGCATGTGAACTTCGTTCAGCTGACCTTCCAAACCTAAACATAGGATTATACACCGGATCTGAAACATTAAAATGAATTATTAGTAAGTTACGGTCTCTCTGGAATTAAAATTACATAAACTCAAACCTATAACTAAAACGTCGCAAAGTGTGAGAGCTACTTATACCTTGCTGTCTTCAATCCTTTAAAAGCAACACAAATGAAACAAATCTTCATTGTTAACCAAAAAATATACAACCACGCATGTCCAAACAACGGGCGAATTCCCCGAATTAACTTTTACTTTACCGGGTTCGCTCAATTGTATCAGTTTTTTTAGTCGGTAAAAAATTTCAATACACACAATAGTACCTGCGGTGCGGTGCGGTGGCTAACCAAAATAAGTAAGACTACGTAATAAATGTGTTAGCCAATAAAAAACGCGTTTTCAATGTTTATGGCGGCGTTTGAAAATATGGCATTTTTAAAGCTGAATAATTCGAAAATTACAATGTTCGCGGAGCTATTGCTTTGCCTGGCTGCTTTTAGTGCCGAAATAATTCAGAAGAATCAGGTAAATATAAAAAACTTTTTCTAGGAATTTTCCCTAATACGAAATCATGATATTTTGATTAAAAGACGCAATAACGGTATACAAATTAAAAAGTCCATTTTGGCGAAACAGCGTGGAAGAGTTACGAAATGAACTTTCTATCCTTAAAACACTCCGTTCAAATACATGGCTATTGTTACAAAACTGACGACCAGAATCGTGGTAAAACCGACGCTATCAGAATGTACAAGAAAAGAGTACACAAAAAAAAACCGTTACTGTATAATAGTAAAAAAAAATTATACACAGTTACAACAGTTTTAACAACAGGTTAAATCTACTGGCGACAAAATTATTTTTTTGGGTCTTTGCATCAATTTAACAAAGTACAGTAAAAATAAGTAAAATTTTATGTTTGATCTCTAAGTCCAAAACTGCAAGTAAGTCGACATCGGACTCCGAGGCGTGGTATTTGTATCACGAGTGAGTCATACATAATGTCTCTCCATGACTTCCAGCTAAATGGAGACCATACTACATTGCATTTCACCCTACGCAGACCTCTCGCCATTATTTCCCCGGCGCCCTGTGATGGTTTAGAATAAATTGGTATAGGTTAGTTTAAAATAAAAAAAATAATAATAATAATAAATCTTGAGTGCTGAAGCGGAGGACAGTTCTGTTCGATTAGGAAACTATAATAAAGATTAATATGTGTTAGTCCAACTCCTCTCGCAGCAGAAGTGCGTGGAGTGTTGGCGTATGCGCAACCACTTGTTCCTCCGCCGAAGGGATCGCGGCGGTCGAGTGGTCAGACCACTCGCCTCCCATCACGGTGGTCCGGGTCTCTCTCGCAGCAGAAGTGCGTGGAGTGTTGGCGTATGCGCAACCACTTTGTTCCTCCTCCGAAGGGATCGCGGCGGTCGAGTGGTCAGACCATTCGCCTCCCATCACGGCGGTCCGGGTCCCTCTCGCAGCAGAAGTGCGTGGAGTGTTGGCGTATGCGCAACCACTTGTTCCTCCGCCGAAGGGATCGCGGCGGTCGAGTGGTCAGACCATTCGCCTCCCATCACGGCGGTCCGGGTCCCTCTCGCAGCAGAAGTGCGTGGAGTGTTGGCGTATGCGCAACCACTTGTTCCTCCTCCGAAGGGATCGCGGCGTTCGAGTGGTCAGACCATTCGCCTCCCATCACGGCGGTCCGGGTATAGGTGATTCGGAATAAAGTGAGCACTAAAAAAAGCCCTGATTAATTTCTATTTTCTGCCAATTTATATATTTCCGCTACATGTAAACATCAACATTGCCACGTGCTTTTATTTACATAGTCTTGTACAATGTTTACATTTACATTACACTGCTCCGATAAATTTTAGCTACAATATGTACTCATTAAATGCACGGGGGCTGAATACATGCTATACTCAGTAGGTGGTAATCTTAGTTATAAATACCTGCGAGTTAACGTCTTATAACACTGGTTTCTCTGCGTCTACTCTAACGGCGCTATTAATTACCGTTACGAATCTCGTAAATCCATGCACAGTATAT
>PNEQ01018793.1:0-13756 GCA_003012365.1 Medauroidea extradentata | reverse complement strand
TGCCCTAGACAGTTGCAGTAAAAAGACCATTTTCATTACAAAGCTCGCATTACTCAATAAAACATCGTCAAATGTTCCACTATCCCGATGGCACAAACGTTTTGTCCACTTAGAGGGTGGCCACACCTGTTCTTTTAGTAATGGCTGAAGGTATCAACCAGCATTTGATGTGGGTTTGAAGAATATTATAACACAAATCCATGTTCAGAGTACTGTCGTTTTACATAATTCTGTTTCCGATATTTAAAATAAATACGGTTTTCAAAATCGATATTCTGCGGCTCATTACTCCCACAATATTACACTTAGGTACAAAGTGTCCTACATATGTCCTACGTTATTTTCCATAAGGAATCACCTCCCTGCGTCTGTACCTGTAGTTCAGGACCATCCTGTATATATATATAATAAACACACACACATAGGCCTACATTTTTTTTGTGTGCGTTTCGACGCGTAGCAGCTAAACTAATGTTCACAATAACGAGAATTTTTAGTGTCGCGTCGCTTTTGTCGGGACGTTCTGTCGCACTTATGTTATTCCACAAACACTTAAGAGGGCGTGGTACATAATTCAACGCTAAAATAATTAATCTATGTCTGTAGGTTTCTTGAAGCCAATTAGAGAAAATTAAACAATATCAATCCTAGACAATAGTTTTAGCCAACGTTTTATACAAAAATTGTTTCCAGTGTTACGAACTTCTGATGCACAAACTTTGACGCCGGGACCTCGAGCATTAACTGCGGCGCGAGAGATCATGCGTAACGAATTAGTAATTTTGGATAAATATTTATTCATAAAGTTGTCAAATACCGTTATCTTGGATTGTCCTCGAGTATTTTATATATATTGGCTTCGAAAAAGCGTACGTATCAATTTATGTTTTCAGCGTTTATTTATCTACCACGCACTCTTAACGTAGCATATACAAAGCCGCACAAACAAATAAAGACGTTCAGCTAAACTCTTATTTTGCCTCTCCTGTAAAATTACACATTTGTGAGTTTCATGAGGGAGAGAGACAGAGAGAGAGGTCAGAGAGAGAGGTATGAAGTAAGGAAGAATTGCCCGTATGAAAGAACCTCGTGAACCCATAAAGTGTAACAATACAGAGAGACGAACGTATAAAAAGCTTTGGTTTCCAAGGCAAGTTACGCCATATATATTTAAAACAAAATATTTATAAACGGTTTTAACAAATGTCATAAAACCCAGATTTGAAGATAATTGTATTTAAAATAAAGTAAGCAGTATATTCCAGATTTGTTGTTGTTTCCGCGTGAAGGTCTGCCCGTAGCTAATTCCAGTATTGCTATTTTACTTATTTTTGACAACCAGCAATGTTTTCTTTAATTCGAACCGTCATTTTATGTTTAAGATTTTTGTCACATTTCAAGTATGTGCGTATTTAATAACATAACTTTAGGAGAGAAGAACATAATCAATTCTTTTCATTATGTTTAAGAATGTCCAAACTACAAACCTCTATTTTCAATATATGCCTTCGTTTACAGTGATAGCCAATTCTTCTTTTAGCGTACCTTGAGTTTAGCGCCGAGTTTTCGCGTGCTACTATGTAACCTGCGTTCTATGACTTTCTGTTTGTGCAGCATATAAACCAACCTCTGACATTTGGTTTTCCCACTGAGGAAAAACTCTTCATCGCATTCATCGTGTCAAGTATCTTTAAGCATCATTTATTTTTATTACAGGAATTATAACCGTAACCAACCGGAGGCGCCATTGGAAACAATTTCAGTATACAGAGACTACGGTGGGAAATTATAAGTGATAGGTACTCTTAAATCACGCCCAGTGCTTCTTTGCTTCGAGAGAGTGAAGATTCAACAACGTAGTACTCAAAATTGTCTGTATACCTACTTTCAGGTTTCGTAGGTTATTCGTAGCTAAGAGTTCAATTTTAAAGTGGTAGTTATTTATCACTTTCGTACAATGTGTAACTTACGTAACGTGTTACTATACACATAACAATTCACGGAAATATATGGGGTATAAAGTTCACCAAACTTACAAATAAATTTCCACGTACAAAATAATATAATTTTTGGTTATTTTTCTTGAAAAGACAGCTAGTCTTCAAAAGTGCTCCCTTTTCTGTGAACAGCCTGTTATAACTTAACTGAATAGGCGTTGCAAATTGCCTATTTATTTATGTCAAGATATAGAGAGAGTACAAATGTAAATAAAATTATCAAGCATAAAAAATGTGAGTAAGTTTAATAAAGCACAGGGAGGATAAGTGAATCGCAAAGTCATGATCTGTTCTCAAACGTGAGGAGATGGCGTCAAAAAGAAAACAAGAAATTACTATTTTGTCTCATGAGCCGTTAGCCATTCATACAAATAACGTTAACGATGTGTTTGAAGACTTAAATGTTTAGACAAAAACGCATCGTCGACAGCAAAGTGAAACATGAAGTTATGCACATAAATACAAAAATGCCGCACCTTGAACTCGAATAAGAACCCTTTTTACGCTAGTCTGTTAAGCTTAAGCACTTCAACTATAGTTGCACTCAGAAAATCAATCAAATATTTCTGTATTAAAATAATTTACCTGAAATATTCGCATAGACCGCATTTTGAAAATAAATTGCTAGAACCACTAAAATGATCATCTTTGTTTACGTAGTTTTCCGCAACAGTACTGCTGCAACCAACATATTGCGAAAATGTTTCTTGGTCCTTTAGATACGACATGAAATATTTATCTTTTCGTGTAGCCTTAAATTTGAAGAAGGAAAAAATGTTTCTGCAAGAATCTGTTACGTTCGTTGCTGTACCCATTGACAGAAATATATCACAATATATTAAAACACAACATTAATTAAGCATAATTTCATTACTGAAATTTTAGAATTAATTACCCGAACTACTTAAACGATGTTAATGCCGGATTGGTTGAGAATCTATTGAATGTTTCCGTGCATACCACGGTGTTCATAATTACCATGTTTGCATTATAAGAGATTAGTATCGTAGTTTTCGCCTTAATATAAACCACTTAATAAATTTCAACTTTTGCACCTATGTTACCATGCGAAATAGCCAATCAACATTAAGTCTTACTCAACTCATTCTGTGATATTTATTTCCGTCATTGACGTGGAATGAATTAGTTAATCTCAGCCAGTTTGTAATAATAACAGGGCTGCGACCTTGCTGAAAAATAGCAGTTACATGAAATATAATTAAATTGTGTTTTAGCACCATCCACACTCAGTGTGGATTGTTTTCCATGGAAGAAACAGTTTAACTACAGCTGAGAATTTCAAAAATAATTATAGTATGTATGTAAATATCAGAGAATAACAGTGTTGAGATCTGACAGAGGTACTCGTCTTACTTCAAAAACACACATTTCAATAATATCCTATTTTCAATGTCCTGTATTTCTCGAGAGAACTTTCTATTTAACCGTCTGTCGTTTTATTTTACAATTAAACACTAAAGATTCAATTAACATTTTGTTTTCCTTTATAGTATTCTTATTTTGATAATATTGTAACGTATGCGATATCCAACCACCCGAAAACAAGTAGTTCTTGTTTTCATAAAATAAATAAAATTATGATGGGAATAATCGTCGAAGAAATTATACATTTATATTTTACGTTTTAGGACACGTATGCAAAGTTATTCTTGTAAATTATGCAACACAAAACGTCATTAATTTTAATGTTATGTTTATTCATAAGCAGTTTTAATTTACTTTTATCTGTAATAAGGATACAATCAATTATTTATACCTTATGTTCACATCTAAACCCTACTATATCTCCCAGTATTTCCTAATACATTTGTAATGAATTTAGAAACGTTTTTCTTCCGGTTTGGAGACCTTAGGAGGAAAGACCATGAGAGTATTTTTTTTTAAATATTAACTTTTTTAATATTATTTTTAGTTTTTAAGATTGCTATAAACTTGTAGGTTTTTTTTTTTTTTTTTTTTTTTTTTTTTTTTTTTTTTTTTTTTTTTTTTTTTTTTTTTTTTTTTTTTTTTTTTTTTTTTTTTTTTTTTTTTTTTTTTTTTTTTTTTTTTTTTTTTTTTTTTTTTTTTTTTTTTTTTTTTTTTTTTTTTTTTTTTTTTTTTTTTTTTCATTAATATCTTGGCTCCTGCAATGCGAGGCTAAATGTTGGTATCCTGTAAAACTACAACGCGGCTCAGCTTCGAAAACCAAGAAGATATTAATATCAACAACGACCGCGAAAGTCTGCAAACATTTCATTTTTCTGCAGTTTGTATAACAGATATTAAATTACCTTTCGTGGTCAAATTTCAGTCGTAGCATCAAAATCAGGCAAATTACCAAATTTTGGTTAAGGTATTACATTTTCAAATTCGGAAAAACCAAATTCTACGTGAAAGGCAACAAGCGAAATGAAAGCAATAATGTCTACGAAAATCTTTGATGTTTGGACATAGTTGAGAAAATCTAAAACTGTGTCTGCTCCATGAAATAACAAAACAAATGCACAAAAATGTAAGATTTCTGCGGTTCAAGTAGTATGACTTGTGTGTGCGGAGTTCAAGGCTACGCTATCCGATTGAAACGCTACATTACACAAGCAAAAAGGAAAAGAAGTTTATTCTGCTGTAAACCCAGGCTATGACATCAGAGCATTCATTATTGCTTCCTTTGTGATTACTGACTTACAGCATTCTCTAACAGCATGTTCTCCGTGTCTGTAAGATTTCTTGTTTCATAGTCATGTTTTTCTGCGAAAATTGACGAAGCTTTGTAATGACGTTTGTGGAAAATAAGACTTCACTATCTCAAGTACTGCAATTTCGTAAATAATTCTAAGAACAGATGTAAACGTATTTTAAAGCAAGAATGTAACCTTATACTATAATTCTAAGCTTTGTGCAAATTCATATCATAAGTGCATAAAACATAAGTCGTGTTACTGCCCTCATTTCCTCCTGTTACATCCGCTGAGTCAGACGAACTCAGTTTACTGCTTTGTAAAATCTGATTGCTAGTGCTGAATATGTGCTAGGAGTGCTAAGGCTCTGCTAATATATATTCACAAGCGTGAAATTTCCCAAATGTGATCATTCCTACCCCTTAAATACAATAAAAGCTTTACACTCGCCCTAGTGACTGCAAGACTGACACCAAACCCATAGAGCAACATAAATTTGTCGGCTTGCAAAAAGAACATAGTATGCAGAACGTAATTTACCGTCGATAACATGGTCATTAAAGTTGCTCAGAAAAACGGGAAAGGGAATTGACCATGGCCTGTATTTAGGGACCCTGTTTTTTCGAGAAAAGAATTTTGCCCCAGTCTGTTTCAGTGCCTTACGTGCACATCTGCAATTCTGCTTCATGGTTATTGGCAGCGTGTCTGTGTGAAGAGTCGTATCTCATTTGACTGAGCCAATTACAAAAACTTTCCTGCAACACCGCACGTCTGTGATTTGCCGGTAGAATCCCGAGGCTCGCGACAGTTAAAATATCCAATCCCTGACCACGAAGCAGAACTGCAGATGTGCACGTAAGGCACGGAAACAAAGTGGGGCAAAATTCTTTTCGCGAAAATCAAGGGTCCCTACCTATATTAAGATAAATAGCAGCATTCACCTGCAGGGGTGTTCAAAATGGGAAACTAAATCAGGATAGCCTAACCGGTAATCAAGCCCGGGTACTACCCAACCCGGGTTCAGCTGTTAACAACCGCGCGCCCTAGCTCGGTGTAGGAAGGAGAGAATGTTACACATTCACAATGTGCTTGCTGATGGTACTCATGGATAGCTGATTCCTAGAGCCCGGAAAAATGGGCGGGTTCACTTACCAGTAGGCTAGCCTCCAAGAATGTATGTTTTCTCAAGCAGACAGCAGCTGCTCATTAGCTGCTCGCTTCCACGGTAAAATGGGGATGTGATTAGTTACATTTTTGTTATATCCTCAGCGACTTCCAGAAGGTGTCAAGTAAGTCAAGGGCCAATTGCGAAAGTGGCACAAACGTGCAGTTGCTGGAATTCTAGCTTGTGTCGGAAAGAAAACGCGAATTTTTCAGGGCCCTGCCCTCAGCCAGTTGTAACTTTTTTTTTTGTCATGAATTTAAATAACCTTCACTAAGTGAATGTTTCATGTGAGACTGAGACTAAGCACCGGACGTGTTCTGTGCAGTACACGCATACATAATATCAGATATAATAGAAACTTGCCTGCCGTAACGCAACTCGGTGCAGTCTCGGAAACAAAACGCATCAAGATATTCGCCGTCAACGCGAATGACCGGACAAGAAATTATTTTGTTTGCATCCGATAGATATCTCATTATTGCAATTTAAAAAAAAAAATTGCACTGCGCTCACGTACCGCAAACCGAAAATTATGCCATCCCCTTAAAAGTTCTTGAATTTCGAAATCGACTTGTTTCAGCTGGAGCTATGTAACTGTCTAATCTGGTAGTGGGGAGAGACATATTTTTGTAGTAATTTTACGATGTCACTTGAAATACGCAGCGTGAAACAGCCAAAACAGCTACACATCTTCTATACTTACAGAAAATGTCCGTGTAGAAACCACAGGAGAAGTCTATTATATCAGTAAATGTACTTTTTTGGTAACTGGTTTGATTTCAGACCCCAAATTCGCATTACAATTTTGTAAATAAATGTATGAGCAGAAGCATGAGCACGTGAGGGTGGAACGATGCTACAATCGCACAGAAAACTCTGGAAAGCAAACGGTGATGCACACAAGACAAACGATAACTATGTAAACAGTGCTGCCAAATACCTGCACTCGTTAGTGGTAACACGTAAATACATGTAAATTTAGCGTTATTATCTGACAAGAAAACTGTACGCGAAGTTACTGTGGGCTCATCGACTTCTGCTGTTGGCCGGCAGCATATGTGGGGTGGCTTTTTAAACCAATGCTTTAAGGTCAAGTGTTAAATAGCCACTAGTCTGTAATACAGGCAGAGATATGAAGACCCCGAGCCGCTATTGTCACGGAGTTTGTTCAGGTGAGTGTAGGTCAGTCGATTCTAGCCTGTTGCCAATTAATAACTCGAAATTTGCATATCTTTAACATGTTGGACACATTAAATGTACTTGGATCATCAAAGAACAAAACTCAGGTTTCCTTGAAGCGACTGGACGTACTTTGGCTACATAATGTTCAACACGATTTACCAGTAACGTACTTCTAGGCCTCGAACGTTCAAAATACGCACACCCAGGTGGCCACATGAAGGCTGTGCAACAAGTACTGTTTACTCAGTTCTCGAGAAAACTGTATTCAAGAGTAGGTGGGGCACAAGAGACGGACGAAGAAGCACCCGAGAACTATAGAAGAGGAAGTACAGATATAAACTGTGGGTGTCGCTGAGCAAATATCAATTCTGAAAAACTTACTGCCGCAGCCGTGTGTTCTCAGAGAAGACGTAAGCGAGTTTTCAATCAAACTCCGATAACTGGTTAGTACAGACGACGAAGCTGAGATAACTCCCAGTAAAGGCAAATAAGTTTTTTCAGGTTCATGAAATTGATAGTGCCTACCGATAGAAAAGTTTTATCTTTCTGTATTAACCACACTGACAGGCCCACACACAGAACTTTTTTTTTCGGGTTGGTGGATCTCAAGAGTAAAAATTTAATTTTAGTAGTACATTATAAACAAGGCTTTATTTTCATGTTGTGTTTTACGTCACACTGAACAACACTAACAATCATAGACTTTTAAATACTAACGTAAACTTCTAGAGGTTTAAGTTATATTAAAATGTATTTACAGGCTCTGGCTAAGTCCCCCATTTTTTTTTTTTTTTTTTTTTTTTCAGTGTGTGGTCCTTCACACTGAACAACTGAATGGTTTTGTTGGATATACACACTATTGCTAGCGAATATTGTTTCCGGGAACTGATATCTGTTCCCAAATAGTCGCATCTGTTGTCGTAAAATGGAACCCGCTATTATCGTCTATGTTGTATTATGATGTTTTTTTTTTGTATACGACTATCTCTGCTGCACGGTTCATTTGTGTTGTCCTCATTGTCTTTCGTCCATCGCCAGGGGCGGATTTAAGAAGGGGGCTACCGGGCTGAATGGTCCCCCCCCCCCCCACAAATAATGATCAACATTATGTAGCCAAAGTGTGTCTAGTTGTCTCAAGAAAATTGGAGTTTTGTTGTATGAATATCCCATAATATGTCCTACTGTACTGTATGTTATGTATGTTTTGTAACAGTAAACAACCACTATTTTGAGATAGCTGGTATATTTTACAATAAATAAAATCACATAAGGGGGGCCCCTTTTCCAAAAAAAAAAATCTAAATCCGGCGCTGTCCATCATTGTCGCCATTATTATGCATCTTGTTTGGTTCTTGTCTGTTAGATTTTTTCATTTTTCGTTTTTGTTGTCTTTTTTTAGTTTTATATTTTTACGCCAACTATATTCCTATTTCGGAGTTATTCGTATGTTTGTTAACTACGGCCATCTCTTGCTTCCTTGGTCTGTTTCTTTCGTGTTTTTGTTGCTCATTTTCTCGTGTTCAGAAGTTTTACGTTAAGATACTGAAGGTTTTCTGCGATTCAACAACATTCGCAAGCGATGACTGTATCCAACAATACCATTCAGTTTGTCACACACCCCCACCGCGAAAATCTTTTAAAGATCATTAACAACCCCGCTTACACTGTACATAATCACAATCAAAAATTTATCGTAATTACCGGGCCCGCCTAAATGGTTGTTGAAACGCGTATTGAATATCCACGTTTATTTTTGCAACTACTCTACAGATTTGCAAAGTAATTGTCTATAAAAAAATTAACATATATCAGAGAAGGACTTCCTTTCAAGTACTTTCATCGCGCTTATTTTAAATACTATTTCAGAGTCCTCAAACATTAGTAAACGAAACGGTAATTTCGCACACCGATTTCACATAATCTTCTATTATCCTAACAGAGGACTCTACAATGTACTTTGGCACGTACATTCAACCAGTAAAATGAGTGTAACTATTATCGCTCCTTCACTTCTGAACTTTCAGTGCACTAAACAGCTTTTATAAGGCGGCGCCGTTTGTAGATTCATCCGCGTTGAATGTCTCCTAAGCGCTTCGTAACTTTTCGACATGCGTCGGGCCGTGCAAAGCAACAGCCTGGTAATGAGTGTGCGCATCAACCCGTGCCGAGTTCAGTGGCTAGGTACACTTTCGTCTAGGCGTGATTTCGTTTAGTAAAATGTAACATGCTGGGGTTAGGTAGGCTTGCTGTCACGTGACCAGGTTTACTCGATCACCAGGTTATAATCTAAAAGCCTGCGAGCAATTCAGGGAAGACCAATTTTTGAAAATATCGAAATGATTTCACTAGAGGAATGTTCGACTCGATACCGAGCGTCTGAATGTTGAAATGCCTATTTTAGAAACGATCATAGGGTGAAGGGAATTCGATTCCGATAGTAAGATGTGGCATCAGTGCATTTTGTGTGACGTCACTGCCCAGCAGCCGATCAGTGTGTAGTGTGATTACCTTAAAAAATATATATGTTGGAACAAATATGGGGGCGTGTTATTTGTATATGTTATATTATATTTAGGTGAGAGCCATGAAAAAAAGTATAGAATGCGTTTCTGATATTTAAAAACCGACGTAGGATTCATAAGTAAAATAGCATTTTTTGTTTACTTTTCAAAAATATAATCTCAATACTAGATATAATTATTAGATCGCTTTACTTTAATTTTTTACAAGAGTACTATTCTTGCTTAGGTTTTCCAATTTCGTATCACATGACTTCAGAGAACGACGTTTTCTTAAATTCTATAGTAGCAGTTTATTGTATTTACAGAAAATGGCTAGAAAACATTATTAAAAATATTTAAGTATATAGCCTTTTACGTTTTATAGCACCTTCAACATGTAGATTTTACTATGAGAAACCTTTTTTAAATCACTTTCATATAGTATAGGCCAAATTAGTTTCTCTTACCTTTCACAAATTTTCCTACTTTGCATGCTGTTTTCGATGCAACATATTACTGTAGACTAGCCCTTGTATAAATGATTTAACATGACTCCACAACGAAGCATCCATTTTCTTGTTTCAACATCCACGAACCACTAAACAAGACCAATATCTTTATCGGAATCGACACTCCGCCACCTACTCGGCAGACGGATTTATTTCGATACTTCGATTCCAGATTCCGGTAATAATACCGCTATCGAGTGTTCAAAAATAGATATTTTTTAATTCCGATACCGAATGGCGTCATTCAACTAGCGAAATCATTTTGACAATTTAAAAAATTAGACACTAGGGTGTCGTGACATATATGATACTTGTAAACATTACTCAGGTTATAGTATTTACGCTTCAAATTCGGCCACATAGCACCGTGACTTATTTGATACTTGTAAACATTACTCAGGTTATTGTATTAACGCCTCAAATTGGGCCACACAATATCGTGACTTATTTGATACTTGTAAAAATTACCCAGGTTATTGTTTTAACGCCTCGAATTGGGCCACATAATATCGTGACTTATTTTATACTTGTACACATTACTCAAATTATTTTTTTAACGCCTCAAATTGGGCCATATAGTGTCGTTACTTATTTGATACTTGTAAAAATTACTTAGGATATTGTTTTAATGACTCAAATTGAGCCACGTAGTATCGTGACTTAATTGATACTTGTAAACATTACTCAGGTTATTGTTTTAATGACTCAAATTGGGCCACATACTATCGTGACTTATTTTATACTTGTATGCATTACTCAGATTATTGTTTTAACGCCTCAAATTAGGCCACTTAGTGTCGTTATTTATATGATACTTGTAAATATTACGCAGGTTATTGTTTTAACGCCTCAAATTGGGCCCCAGTGTATCTTTTTTTTTTTTTACACTAGTTAAAATTACACAGGTTATTGTTTTATCGCTTCAAATTGGGCCACGTAGTATCGTGACGTATTTGGTACTTGTAAACATTACTCAGGTTACTGTTTTAACACCTCAAATTGGGCCATATAGTATCGTGACTTGTGTGATACATGTAAACATTACTCAGGTTATTGTTTTAACGCCTCACATTGGGCCACGTAATATCGTGACTTATTTGATACTTATAAACATTACTCAGGTTATTGTTTTAACGCCTCAAGCGAAATTTTACTCTGCCTATGCTAACAGTGTGACTTAATAAACAGCCTTAAGTGTGCACACGGTGAAACGAAACCGCTTCAGCTGTTTTCCCAAACAGTTTCATCTGTTACTTGGTTACACCCCTTATGTTGGTTTAATTTAGGTAAGGTTAGTTAAGTTTAGGAACAATTCAGCGTAAAGTTATAGATCTAGATGCTAAATTTTATTTATTTATGTATTAAATTATTTATTTATTTATTTTCGGATTTTTGCAATAACTTCTGTTGTAAAATATTTTTGGTAAATGTGACGATGTTGAGGCATAGAAGATATTTGTGATGAATTTTGTAGATCATATCTGTCTTCATATCGTTTTAATTGGACTTGTAATCATTCTTGAAAGGTAACCTATAATTCACTTGTAATGATTCTGCATGACAAATTAATTAAATATTCCATTATTGTTTATATCAAGCAGTTTGTCAAGAATATATCCTATGTCTGGTCAAAGAGAGAATTTTGATACAATATGAATAAATGTTATGGCTCGAAAATTGAAAATACATGGAAATTCTCTGATACTCCCCCTTAAGAGGGGATCAATTGAGATGAACACTTTTTTAAAGTCAATATAGAAAAACTGCGAAATAGCAATCCTTGATAATTAAATTTGCCAACTTTATGAGCAAACATTTATCCAGAATGATGCATTTGTTAAGAGTGATTTTTTGCGCCGCAGTTAAATGTACGAGATTTCGGCATCAAGAGTTTTTTCTTCAGATATACGTTAATCGAGAAAAATTTTTGCTCATAAAGTTGGAAAAAACTATTGTCTAGCGCATTTCTGTTTTTCTTATTTTTGCAAATGTGCTTCGAGAAACATACAATTCTGAACTGATGCTGTTAGCGCTGAGTTATATACCATGCAGAGGCGAATCTAGGGGGAGGGGCGGGGGGTTAGGCTGCCCCTGGTGCCGGATTAGAGGGGGCGCTGATTGTGCCAAAGATTTTTACTTGGGAATTAAATGTATATGTGCATAAAAAAGATACAATATCTAGATTTTATTTTTGTATTTTTATTAACCTTGAACACTATATAATGATATAAATACAGTATTTGTAATTAGAATGTACGCTTAAAACACTACTAATAGTAGCAAGTAAGTGCAGGTTTTATGTATTTCTACTAAAATTTTATACTGTTATTTACACGAGCGCAAAACAACGTATGCAAGGTACGTTTATTACTGTTGGTTAATTGGACTGATGGAAATTTTGGTGGGAAAATATAAGGGGGAGCAAATCACAATTCTTGCCCCGGGCGAAGGAAAGCCTAGATCCGTCACTGATACCATGCATTCTTAAGGGCGTGGTCTACCGTAATTTCCGTTACCATTTTTTTTGTACCAGCTCTTTTTTTTTTTCTCCATATTTTAGACACAAAATGTGACTAAATTCGGCTCTTATGAAATTTTTTTCTCTCATAGTTTTGGCGTAATGGCTTGTTAAAGTTATATTTTGCATGTTTCTGTTTTAACGACTACACTAAAACCAACGGATATACCAAACTCAAAAAAATTACAGTGGATAAATACATTGCAGGCTACAATGGCATGCTCATAAAATTAAAGAATAAAAATTATTTGAATTTTAAAAAATACTGAAACTGAAAATAAAAATTTTAAAAATTTGATATTTTTTTTAAAACTACAAGTAATTTTTATTCTTTAATTTTATGAGCATGTCATTGTAGTCTGCAATGTCTTTATCCACTGTGATTTTTTTTTTTAGTTTGGTATATCCGTTGGTTTTGTGTAGTCGTTAAAACGGAAACATGCAAAATATGACTTTATCAAGCCATTATGCGAAAACTATGACAGATAAAAAAATTTCATAAGAGCCAAATTTAGTCACATTTGGTGTCTAAAATAATAAAAAAATATCTGGTACAAATACAAAATAAAATAATGATGATGAAAATTGCATGTTTGCAGTTACATTGTTTCTCAGAGACCAGTAAACGTGCGTCCACAATGCTTATCTAGGAAAATAAAACACACTTCAGACTACTTGTGAATGTGACTTTTAAAGACACCACCGGTTGAAAGTATAATTTTAAAGCCCTCAATCTTGGCTAAAATCGGGTTTTTTACGCGGTTCTTTTTCAAGATATACGTAACGGATTCGTTCAAAATTGAGGTCTACAAGTGCGTTGGACTTTGCAACAGTCAGGCGTTCAATAAAACGATAGGGTCACCGCTTCAAGTCCTTCAGTAAAAACCTTACTGCGGGAACACTGCGCGCGCGTTTACGACTTTGGCCGTAAATGCGATATAACAATACATATTCCGGCGGCGTCGCGTTCGTAACGCTTCATCGATTTTCGCCTTTACCAGGCAGTCGCCTTAAGGGCGTTCAAGTGGGGGAAAATTCATAATTTTATATTTGTATAAAATAGTGTTAGTTTTGTAGACATTACTTCAGAGAACATTAACATCTAACGGAAAAAAATTAGCTCATCTAGTTTTCCCGTAATGTCACTTCAAAGTCAAAATTTGCATATTTTTACTTCATACAAAACTTGAAAACCAGTAAATATAA
>PNEQ01018787.1:0-78089 GCA_003012365.1 Medauroidea extradentata | reverse complement strand
TATAAATAATAGAGACCTTAGAGGAAAGCGTTACACTCAAGAACTCACATTCTCAGCGGCCTGCCTACACTGCTGGTAGGCACATGGGCATGCCGTACTGATCGTATGACAACCTTCGAAAGATATGGCAACAGTGTAAGCCAGTCTGTCTGCAAGCGTTTTTTCACGTTCTCACGGTACTGCTGTCTCGCCCCCCACCCCCGCACCCTTCTAACAACTGTACGTGACAGGTCCTGTCCGAAAGTTGAGGAAGGAGGGGGGGGGGGACACGCTTTCGTTCAGTTCAAATATTTCTTGTCTTTCTCGTCAGATGGAAGCACTTCACAGGGGACTTGTAGTCAACCTAACACATCGTTACGTACATTTGATTTTATGTCTAAATTTCGTGAACTAGTTTAACAAACTGCAATATTATTGCTTATAAAATTCATTTAAATGCAACAGTATGATACGGTGTAGTATTTTCGTTTCAAATCGTTGGTTATAGTGTCTAAATTTGCTACTGAAATTACATAACAAAAAATTATGAAAAAATGCATTTACATTAGCATGTAAAATGCATCAGTAAACTGTTTCAAACAACTGTTTTTAAAAACCGAACGTGACACGCATTTTTTCGTACTTTAATCTAGCAAGTGAATGCAGAAATATAATAAAATTTTTTTTTCTGATTCTTGCTGTAATGGCTGCAAAATTAGCATGCAAAGTTCGTTTAAAAGTGTCAAAACATATATTAAAATTTTTTTTCTAAAAAAAATTATGTTTCTTCAATACTTGTCATTTATGTCTACTACAAAATAAATAATTTCAAGTTCATTTTAACATTATTTATTTAGGGAATAATCCCCCTTAAGTAAGCCAGAGGGGGCAAATTATGCCTTCGCACTTTTCTTCCCCTATATTTACACCATTCCATAACGACGCAAATTTAATTGTACGGAAAACTATACATTATTACACCCAACGTGTCAACTAAAAATCACATTGCTCTCTATGATAATACGATGCTGCGACAGCAATCTGCGATATGCGATTGCCCCATGAGAAATGTCGCTGCCCGTTTGTACAATATTGTGACAGCGGCGTGGCATTTCTTGCCTACAGCGGCCAAAATGCAAGCTGAATGAGACAAATTAAGACATAAATTGGCGCGCTGTTAGTGTTTGAATTGAATTCGTGATGGACATAAACTTGACACCTTGCCGAAATCGTTTTCTTTCATAATTACGTCCAGTTCGATCGTTTGTTTACATTGGTATTATTATTATTATTATTATTATTATTATTATTCCTTCTAGCGCGCTGGTTTATTTTAAAAATTCTTATTCTTCTTCCTCTCCACAAGCGACAATCGCAGATGCGTTAGAGCATGTTCTATCGCAGTCGTAAGCGTCGTCGTCATTTTCATCGCACTGTCACTGTCGCAGCATCGCACTACTGAGCAAAGCGCTTTACGTGAAGGATCGTTACATGGCACCTTAAACGATCACGTCTTACGTACACGTGAACGTAATAAAGTGGTAAGTGTTAAGTGACATTGAAGGCATCGTAAGTCTGGTCTAAGAACCCGAGTGGTTCAATGTCTCGATCTCGCCCGTTCTAGGCAAATTAGACCTGCAACGGTATATGCCTAACTATTGCATGTTGCTACAAAGTTCAATTTTAAGTGGTGGATGGGAGCGTCATATTGCGGATTAGTAATACATTAAGTGTATCAATATCACAGGTTTGCTGGTACCTAATTAGATCTGATGATATTGCCGAAGCTGGACTGATGAGGTGGACGACATTAATAAAAGTGCACGCCTTCGCCGGGACTCGAACCCCGAGCCCCGGAGAAGAGCTGTACTGCTGTTGATCGGATGATTGTTGACGGGGTGATAGCATAACAATGTGTCGAAAGCGAATTGCACTACAAATAGACAAGATGTAATTTTCTCCTGTCACCCAGGACTCATGGCTATCAATTTTTCTATAGTGACGTCCTTGAAATTTCAATTTCCGTTTTTTTTTTCTTTAATATGTATGCTCTAGAGCCGAATAAAACTGCCGCGGCCACCGAGTGGTATGCTAAACTTCGGCAGATGAAGATTAATTCGATAACTGCTCAACGCACGTGATTTCTGCTTAAGCCCACTACACACTATCCAAAATTCAGCACAGGATTCAGTACCCAATTCAGTACAGGTACACTGCGATTGTGTGTACCGCAACTACTCTTGTTCCAGACATAATTCTGTACTTAATTTCACAGATAGTGTAAGTTCATGCGCAATGCACAGTTTCAGCCACCGCGCATGTGAAGTACGCAAGCAGGGTTGCCAATATGCTTGGAATACAAATAAAATTTTTGTTTCCTAGTGAACAAACGACCGTCGAATGTTTCAAAACCTAAATAATACAAGATAGTTTCCTCATTTGGCAACTACGTGCAAGTCTTGTTACGAAATAGTTTTCGGCAATTTTACTGTTGTAATTTATGGAACGTAAAACCAACACCACAAATATATTTTTCTCCTTTATGTTCCGAAATATACGATTACACAGTGATGGTTCACACTATCCTTAATTCTTTACTCTATACCTGGCTTAACTCTGTTCGTAAACGTCGACTGAGATTTCATAGCCGAATCCTGTAGCAAACATCTGTGTTGTGTAGACACTGAGCTTTATATTAAAAGCGTTTTGAGTACGTTACACGTGTGTATACGAATTTCACGTCACATAACTTACTAATGTTTAAAGTATATTTCCTCGCGGCAGAAAATGGCCAATTGATGTTTTGCGGTCTTTAAGAGTACGTTCTGGTAGATAAATAAACACTGAAAACACCGATTAATTTCTACGATATTTTGGAAGCCAATATGGATAAAATACTCAATGACAATCCTAGATAATGGTATTTTCCAACTTTATGAGTAAATATTTACCCAAAATTACTAATTCGTTACGCGTGATCTCTTGCGCCGCAGTTGAATGCACGAGGTTCCGGCGTCAGAGATTGTGCCTCAGAAGTTCATAACACTGGAAACAATCTTGTTTAAAACGTTGGCCAAAACTATCGTCTAGGATTGCTATTGTTTAATTTTCGCTAAATGACTTCAAGAAACCTACAGTTATAGATTAATGCTTTTAGCGTTGAATTACGTACCTCAGCACGGTCTTAATGACCATTACAATCTTGGTTCAGAACATTTAAAAGGTATAGGCGGATACAACACACCTTTATCTCGAACGATGACGTCATAAAATGATAACGTCGCCACCGAATGTATCATAGAGGAGAGTTATCGACGAGAAGACTGCACTCCAGTTTACTGCTTTCACTACGATGAAGTGGGGCCGCGGTGGTCGAGGGGTTACACCTCTCGCCTACCACCAAGGCGATCCGGGTTCGATTCACGGCAAGGTCGGTCCCCGGATTTTCGCATGTGGGAATCGTGCCGAATGATGCCGTTGGTTGGCGGGTTTTCTCAGGGATCTCCCGTTTCCACCGCCCCTTCATTCCGGCATCGCTCGATACCTCATGTCACCCCTCATTAGCGCTGAAGACCTCGTTGTTAAGCCAAAATCTCTCTCACTCACTCACTCACTAGTGTGAGGCATGATGCATGTACGTACTGCGACACCCTTAGATATCCGCATACTTCTATAACACGAACGAGCAAAAATACGTCCATCAAGACGGCACCCTTAATTTAAATCAACAAGTTGTATGTTATGATCTATGGAATAACTGTGCAATGGGAGTGCAAGACTGGATTTAGTTTCTTGGACATACTCCAATATATCACAATGGAGTATGTCCAAGAAACTAAATCCAGTAAAGTTTATATGTTGAAAAATTAAAAAAAGGATAATCCGGGTGAAACAGTATTTGCCACTCTTATGAGTCAATATCTCAGGACCGATGTATTTATTAACGCGAGACGCAAAGTATTTGTACGTCAAAGAAAAATAGACTAATCCGTTCACATAGTAAAGAAAGGTAAGTATTATCTAATGATTGCAGTTTTTTCATTTTTCCATTCTAAATTTGCAAAACTTTATTTTATGATACTGGTGTCCTCACAAATAAGTGCCCCTCGTGGAAAAACGAATTCGATTTCGTACCTCGTGTTAAGTCCCGAGGTTCAACAATTTAATGTTTATAGTCTATTCCACGTGCATTTGTACAACTGGCAAATATAATTTTTAAAAAAATTTCAATAGCGTGATACAATATACAATTTACTAACGGAACGAATGTTAGTGGAACGAAAGTTGCGTCATTTAAAATCTAAATTAATGAACCCCATAAAACAATCCCATAGAAAAAAATAAATACAGTTTAAAGTTTTTCTAGACACTTAGAGTGTCGGACGACCGCTAAGTAAACAAAACACATAGTTAAAATTAGCAAGATTGAAATAGAATAGAACAAAGCAGGACCAAATCACACAAAATGACGTATCAATCCCAAAATTGTATTCCAATGTAATTTAAGATTAAGATTTATATTTTGGAACTGTTACAATAGGTACACACAATATGCATACGTTTTGTTGCAGTTATGTATATTGTACCAAGCTTGCTACTTTAAACTACCTACAGTATGTTGTTCACTTAGCGGACCCACGACGCATTTTTTACTTTTTAACTGATAGTTTTACGTGTTAAATTTTTTTATTTTAGTTTTACTTGTAGCTTTTAAACTTTAGTACTTAATTAAATTTCATAAATATTCAATTTTGTGACTATTAAATTTTCTCACCAATTCAAAAAGAACTCATAACTTTACAGCTGGACAAAGTTTCAGCAAATACAGTTTAGAACCATCCCGATGAAACAAGCTTTCAATTTAAAATAAAACATTGGAATCTGTCCAATAGTTTGGCAGCTACGAAGACACATGCATAGACGTCAAACTTATTACAACACCCTTCCTATTTCGTCGGGGATTAAAAACAGTTGGTATCAAATGATGTACACTACACCATAAAAATACAATGCCAGTATGGTTGCCGGTGCATTTGTTCATGGTAGACTACTATACGGTTGAACTGGTTCGCCTCCGGCAGAACGAGCTTAGTCCTTGCAGTTGTAAGATTACCGAGGAAGATGTATACAAGGCTATTTACGGAAAAAGTGTCCACATTTGAAGGCCATTCTACATTTTTTTCTTTTGCTTACTATTGTAAATATTGTACCCTACAACACGCGGTGAGGTGAGAGGGTTTTTACGGCCCTTTAACAATGAGGTCTGAAGGGCCGATGAGGGTGAAGTGAGGTTAACAGACAACCTAGTCATGCCTGAGCCGGTATTCGAAACCAGGACCACTCGTACAGGAGGCCGGCTTACCCATAAATACATAAATTAATGTTTCTGTGGTTGTCTGTCTCCCATGCGTTCCTATACAACCATTCTGTTTCGATGTAACTTTGACGAGTTTTTGTGCGTACGGCCGCAACTGTTACTGCAAAAAAAAAAAATACTGAAGGGGAAGGAAGTTCAAAACAAAGTGGAGGAGCACAACAGGGTTCCCAACTAAATTTAAATAAAAAGCCCGGGTGAGTTGTGCGGGAAGGGTGCAAAACGGGGTACAGCGTACAGGTACAGAACGGGATACCAAAAAAAAAAAAAAAAAAAAACGTAATGGGCATTACAGGATTGTTAGGGGTGGTACTGTGACTAATAAAAATAGTGGACACATTACATCACACTCATAAGTTGACACCTGAGCCCACAATAATGTTGTCTTAGATGTGGTTAACGTACGTCGGGAAAGCTTAGAAAATTACTCACTTCATCGTAAACAGTCTTTGGATGGGTAGTTGCACTTAACGCCTTCTCGTATAGACATTTCACAATAAAGTGAGCACTGCATAAAGTTATCTTCCAGCCGTTTTGCAGCCATCTTCTCTATTTTTAACATGAAAACTTCCACGTACCTAAAAACCAGTGTCAACGTTTTAACACTCTTAAAAGTTAACATATATTTGCTGAATAAAACGTATTTTTAATTAATTACAAGTTCTGCTGACAGTGTACAGCTTATATAAGACGTCATTAGAGATGGAACCAATGGTTAGGAACCATCCCAACCTTCTCCTGAAACAGTTGCGACCGCAGGAGGGGAGGAGGTACCTGGGGCTAGTAGGCGAGGGTGATACTACGGAGATAAGGATGATAGACAACATAACACCCAGGGTCTATTGCAGAGCCAAGTGAGAAAAATCTTGAGGTAAACGCGAAACTAAGGCAAACTTGAGTAAAATCTAAGAATTTTTCGTTTGCATTGCACAGTCAGAAAATTGAGATATCTCAGTTGAACTGGAGTGTCACTACAATATTCGCGAGAAAAATAATTTCTCTTCATTCATAGACTTGTGAATGTAGCTAAAATGTATATTATTTTCATTTATTATGCACAAAACTTACATGACGGCGATTTGATAATTTATATTTAGTGTTTCGCTTACTGTAAAGCTGAAAAAAATTAAAAATAAAATGTTAAAAAATATGTCGATTTTGTTTATAAAATGGTATCGTAATCAATTTGCTTGAAAACAAAAATTTCTTTAAAATACATCATCACTTTCGCGTAAAAATGCACAACGAATATAAATTATGTTGTAGATGCCGGTGCAGTCTTTAATTTACACCATGGTTATGTACCGTCTCTAAAATATTACCAATAAATTAAAAATATTAATGTTATTTACCGCCATGTGGAATTCTAACCCCTATTTACGGCCGCCGTGATTGACTTGTAGCTTGAGAAAATCTAAAGGAAGGCGAGGACAAGTTAAGAAATTCTCAGTTTTTACTTAGGTTTCACTCGCTCTGCAATGAAAATTTCTCACATTTCACTCAGAGAGGCCTTAGATTTTTTTTTCAATATGACTGTGCAATCGGACCGCAGTATTTTGAAACAGGTAAAGTTACATTAAAACGGAAAAATATGGAAAACCTAAATCAGGACGGCCGATCCCGGAAATCAAACCCGGATCCTCCCGACTGCGGATCTAGAATTTTATACTCCACTACGTCGCTCTGTAGAGAGATGAAAAAAGAGCGAGCGAGTGACAGAAAGATAAGTGAAGATGTTAGATAAGAGGTTTGACATCTCGTCAGCAGCAATGTTATTAGTACAAGCGTGAAACTTCGTGATATACAGTCTACCTGTACACTTTGTGATCTTATTGGCCCTGGGGCTTCGTATCTTTGTGTGTCCGCGTTAAAGGATAGTGGGCAAGTACAGTTGACTTTAGGGCGCAGTCTACCACAATTTTCATCGCCATTTTTTTATTTTTTATTTGTACCAGATATTTTTTTTTCTTATTTTAGACACAAAATGTGACTAAATTTGGCTCTTATGAAATATTTTTATCTCTCATAGTTTTCGCGTAATGGCTTGTCAAAGTCATATTGTGCATGTTTCCGTTTTAAGGACTACACTAAAACCAACTTATATAACAAACTAAAAAAAAACACAGTGGATAAAAACATTGCAGGCTACAATGTAATGATCATAGAAATAAAGAATAAAAATTATTTGTATTTTTAAAAAAAATTATTGAATTTTTAAAAAAAATTATTGAATTTTTAAAATTTTTATTTTTAGTTTCAGCACACAGCGGTCTCCAAGCGAAAAACAAATTGCGACAGTTCTGAGGCTGTAATCCTCTCCCCGTCTTCATGTATACAGACTGAGTATGGGTACTAGAAAACAGGGGTTTTTGTTTGTTTACCTGTGTGTTTTTGTGTGTATTCTCTGGTTTTCTGTGAGACACCATTTGCTGCAATGGCGTATGTCCGCCCAAAATACTGTATACACAAAAATAATACTAGCACCGAAATCAAAAACTTTAATAACAAAATAAACAGCTGGCTTCGTGGAATTGAAACAGATCTCCAGGAGAGGAACATCTCAGAAGACATTGTACGAGACAGATGTAAATTCAGAACCAAAATCGACAATCGCCAATTTGAAGAGAAACCCAACACCAGAGCCACCATAACTTGGACAGAAGAACGTATGAAGCAGCTCAGCGAGAGGATGAAGATATTTCTGGAGGAAAAGAAGGCCAGCACATCAGCTAAGCAGGTTCAATAGAGTTCCCGAGTAGGGCGTAACGACGTAAATAAAACCTGCAAATAAAACCAGAACATCTAGTCCCTGTTACCTGACGATGACGGGCTTCTCGCTGCCGGCGACGAAGCCGAAGCCCAGCTCCGGATGACGTGTGAGCTCGACGTCCCGTGGCTTCGGCGGCTCCTCGCACCAGTCCTTGCGCGGGTCCTCGTACGTCGTCGTCTTGTTGATGTGGCTGCAACCACACCACACACACCACACGTTTACGACAACGTAGTAGGTATATTCTACCCAGTAGTATTGGTCGCACGATCGGATATACTCAGTCGTTGGATGTTTAACCCGAGAGGTACATCAATTCGAAGAGTAGTATATTGGCGGCCTATTAAAAAAAAAAAAATCAGTAACATCTGCAGTAGCGATATATTCAAATCGCTGATCTGACAGATCTGTATTGTTATTATACCAAGTTCGGACAATGCAGAATATCCTTTCGTACTGGTACGATATTTCAATTACGCACTAGTTATGTATACCGTACAAAAACCTTACAGTTTACCTGAAGTGGAAGTTCTGACACATAACCACTGCTACCCTTCCTTCCAGTAGCACCACTCTCGCACTGCGCCTTCTTCGGTATTAATTAGCGTCCCTATATAAATCGAGACTTACACAAGCAGCCGACAGCTGGGCATGTTTTCGTCTGAGAAGGCACTCAGAAGGGTGGAAACCAAAGACGGAAATTGACCGGTGTGACCTTTATTGCTAAAAAAATATTTCAGGCTTTTGGTTTCAATACTCCGAAAACTGTGAGCAAGAAAGAATTTTCATTCTAAAAACAACACACTAAAACACCTCTTCATGAAATTCTTTTCCACATTTTAATTCCTACTTTTCTCATCCAACTGCAAAAAAATTACCTTTTGTCCGAAAACGGTATCGTGAAAGTTGACTGAACCCCGCCGATTAAAATTTGACACGTAGATCCCCATTCTTGTTCTCGTCACGACCAGGGGCGTCATTTCAGGTTTTTCCAGGGGGGGGGGCAAGATTTTGTTTTCTGACGACAGTGACCTCGTTGCATCTTTTTTATTAATTAAGCATGTATAAATTAGATACTTTAATAATAAAACTTCAGTTTTATGTCCTTAAGTTAGCATTATTTACATTTAAAAATACAAAAACTATATTTATATACATAAAATTCCAAATCCAAATCCCCCCCCCCTGTAGACCCAAATGACGCCCCTTGTCACGACTCCGAGTGACATCAACTGAACAATACTACCAACAAGAGCGTTATCGTGAATTCGTTACCGCAAGAATGACGGCACTGCTGTCCAGTTTACAACTACATTTCCCTGTCACACAGCAATAGCATACAGACATTAAACACGGGAAAAGAAAAATAACTGTACCGTCTTACTAACGTTAACATTCTTCAAAGGTTACATTAGTTCGTGCAAAGCGCTGAATAACAAATACCTCTAAGTACTTAGAGACGAAAAATAAAAATATTTATAGTTTACTATCTACTTTTTATGTACTGAATAAGTGTTTTGTTTGCTGAAAAAATTCTTACATTGAGCATAAAATGTACACAGTGTGCCTATAGAAACCTTCCGCGCATGACTGTTACCGCTGACAGAATTAAAAATAATTAAAAAAAGGCTACTCAAACATTATTTTCTGGTCATAGAAAAATTACACACAAAACATAATTTAATAGCGCCATAAAAATACACTTTCATAAGTAAACGTTCACAAGATTTTGTCAAACACCATCTCCATTCCAAATATTGATTATGGAAATTAGGTTTATTACTAAAAATATAAACTGAAGCTACCAGGCAGAAACACTAAATACTGAGGGAACAAAAGGTATCAGCATACACCCTACAGCATTGCTCTTCATCAGCCACTCCTATATATTCCAACTTACTACAGATTTCAAAACTAAAGCTTACAGCACAAAAATACACAGCGCAATAACTAAATAATTCTTACATACTACCATTAGCATAAGTGACATGAAGTTTCCACTACCCTAATAACATATCCCAAAAACATGATAAAATACTATAGGAAACTACAAATATAACAGGAATCTATGACAAAATATTTTTTTTTAATACGTATAGTAGCAATGAGGTAAGATATATTTTAAATAAACGACATTCGTTTCCATAACTGTTCTACCATTGTTTGCATTTTCGTTGGCGTAGGTTTTAAAAATAAAATTACTATCACTTGTTAACACAACCAATTAAAACGTTCCAAAAATATTTTTAAAAAGGCAAACGACAAAATGCTAAATGAGTAAGCATAAGCACGCACTATGCACACCTTTACGCTAAATAATTGTTATTAGTAGCATTACTTTCCAATCCACGTGTCGGTCATTCACTTGGTAAGCACTGATATAGATACAAAGACAAATCCACAAGAAAGTTGGCACAACAACAACTATCACACAAATATTAGAAGCACAAAACCCTTACCAGCAAAGCGGGCAGGCGAAACAATAAAGTGTGTTATTGTAGAAAACAAGGAGAGCCTTGACACAAGTCACACTTCACTACAGCTGTATCACTCAGAACGTGAGAAAATTTACAACTAGATCTCGGATTAATTTCATGTTTCCATCTAGAAGTATATCGTACATACTTTCACGGTAGATTTACAAGAAAAGTAAATATGTTCTCAGAAAAAGTGAATGTCTTCATATATCGTCAACCCAGGAACAAAAATGATATTTTCTGTCTATAACTTGAATTTCTGGATAAACAATTTTACTATCATCAAGAATTATGTACTCTAGCTAGTATAATTTCGTTTCCATCATTACAAAAACACATCTTCATTATGTTCAAAAATTAACTAAACCGATGACATGCGAAAACTTTGATTACATTTTAGATGGAATCACGAACACAAAACTTGTGAATTCAGCTGAACACAACTAAGCTCGTCGTTGCGTACTTTTAGAACATAAAATTATACGACTACTTAATGAATTTATATGACAATATTGCGGCAACGCTGTTCTATTTTATAGCGCCTAATGCTTAGGAAAACTGATGGCATAAAAATTTTTAAAAAAAATCGCTCTAGAGAAGTCAAAAAATATATAATCCTTTAAAAAAAACGCGTCTATCCTCAGAGAATCTCATCTGATACCACTGGGAGAATTTTAGGACATTATATTTTCCAAAATTTCGTTGAACAACCATGCTTTCAAGGGCCCAACCTACTATTCTTGTATTAAGGATTATCCTTATCTGTGGGTAAACGGTAAATGCAACTTTACGTAACTTAAAGTATAATGTCAGTGAACTTTCTCAAGGAACTGCCGCAAAAATACATTTACGAGAGAAAAAATTTTAGAACTAAATAGTATTCTCTAATATTTTTATAAAATGTAAATTTTATGTTATAATTACTATAGATAAAATTATACAGGTTTTCACAATGGCGGTATTTTTAAGAGGAAATTGTGCATAAGTTAACAGCACGAACGTTTATTGAAAGAGGCAAGAATATGTAGGTCAGTACAGGAAAAAAGTAAACATAGCAAACAGTTTTTGTCATCTATGATCCGATTTTCGTACAATATTTAACGCTTACGGAATGTTTCAGTGTCAAAATATCTGCTTTACGAGATGGAAAAATTTATTCCCTAGGATTGCTCTGTTTTGTTACGTTGACTTCAATATTTCTGAAAATTTCATCAAATGTTATCAGCGTTCGTTAGCTTATGCTAAGTTGGTGAAACCGGCCATACGTCTAGAACATTGGTAGTGGGCATAGTTTACACAATATAAAATAATTGTTTACAAATATAGTGTCCGTGTACAGCTACACAGGTAGTTTTACCAACTTCCTGAGGGCAAAACCATGCAAAATCGTGTTGTATAATTATAAAATGGATGTGCGTTAATGTATCTATCAATTAGTGTTTTTCGTTTACAGCTTGGTCGTTTTAAATAAATAAAAAAAATCATGTGCATGAGCCAACGTACCGCAGTAAATTGACGGGTTTCCGTGAAGTTAGAAATAAACAGAGATAGAAAATTTCGCGAAAATATTTTTGCAGCACTTTGTTTCAGTGCCTTACGTGCGCACCTGCATCTCTGCTTTGTGGTCAGTGATTGGATGTTTTAACTCTCAGCGTGTGGAGGTTAAACCCGCAAATCACATACGTGATGTGTGGCAGTTATCCGTGTACTGATTGGCACAGTCAAATGAATAACGACTCTGCACAAAAGACTCTTGTCAATAACCATGAAGTTTAGCTGCAGGTGTGCACGTTAAGGCACTGAAACAAAGTGGGGCAAAAATATTTTCACCAAAAATTCCTGTCCCTAGTAATAAAGAATTTGGAAACGTATATTTGTGTAGTTCTTATTAGGCGTGACGAAGGGATAGTTGCATTCAACTCAACTCGTTACCAAAGAGAATGTTTTCTCCCCAAGCATTTGAGCGCAGCAAGGAGCAGGAGGGAAGCACTACAGACTACCTGGGCCTGCCGAGGAAGAAGTGTCTGGTGAAGGACGTGTTCTGATTGGCGCACGGCTGTCTGGACAGCCTGCCAATCAGCGCGGCCTCTATGCTTACTCTACTGAACATGACTGCAGGTGATCGACCCGCACCTATACACAACAACCATCCTCCTCGCTGACACATGACCCGTTCTTCCACTGCTCGCCGACAAAAACAACAGAAATGGACTCAACCACCCAGCATGGCGCTCCGTTCACTGTAACTTTGAACCTGGTGTAAACAACCTTCAACAATGATGTCCCCGAGACTCGCACTGCTTGGCCAGTTTAAGTAAACTTACAGAATTAAGCATCACTAGGATTTTTATACGAGTTTGGTTACGAGCCGAAAGAAATTATACAGACAACTGTACATACGTTTGTATACGTCCAAAGAAATAGGCAAAAGGTTAAATCAACCAAACATTTCGTTGCCAAGCATAATTTGTTGTACTACTAGTTTCGTTGAACCAAAAAAATTTAAGCACAAATTTGTTTCACCATATAAGCGTGTACATATGGATGTCCTTTTTCTCTGTGTACATTCCGTCAGACAGAAGCGAAGTCGAGTATTTCCCGACAAAAAAAACTTGAGTGATTTTTATATCATTAAATAAAAAGCGAAATGCGAAATTCCATCTTTATTTGAGAATACGCGCTAACAAGCGTTTCTCAAGAGAGAGACACAAAATCCGCACACTATCAAACTATGTATATAGTTTTAACATGTCTTCTCGTGCTGTGATAACCACAGCACCTGCGAGACGGTACGCGTAACACGATTTGTTTACATCAGTATTCAAGTCAGAGTGAACAGAGCGCAGAACAATAAACGTACAGAACCCAAAATAGTTAACACAGCTATGTGGATTGAAGGCAACTTCCACCAAGCTCCAGCACCATCACGTGACTTCATCTTTGTTAATTTGACCTTTGTATGGTTATCTGTTCTGCCATTATGGGACTCAGGGACTCATAGATCGTAGACGCCGACTTGGTGTGTTAATACGATAGAAAAATGCAGTCACAATTGAAGAAGAGTTCCTGTTAGTTATACCACATGCTCGTTATTTCAATATTTACCAAACACAATAATTATTTCAACATATTTTTGGAAGTCAGTACAGATAATTCAAATAATAAGGAAGTCATAAAATAGTCTTGTCAATTTTATATGAACAAACACTGTGTCTGAGTGATGAATTTCAGATTTTCTATTCGTAACACTGGGATTCCGAACGTATAATTCTAGAGATAGATAAAATAACAAAATATTCCCTCCCATAGTTGTCTAGGATTGAAGACTTTCAGTTCTTCCAAATGTATTTCCAAGAACTTTGAGTTTTACATAAACGTTTGTGTTGCTTATTCATAAAACATTTCCTCGGAATGCTTGCGAGCTAACCCGTTTGTCCGGTTTAAGTGTTAACTGCGCATGATGACCTCGCGATACATAAAACATTACATAAGTACTGAAAGTTTCAAGGCTAGTTCTGATTAAAACAAATACTAGTCAACATCATCAAATGAAATTTGTTCGAGTACAGTATCCAGCAAGAGTATTAAATTTTAATTCATTTATAAATCTGAATGCATTCTGGCCCAATCAGATAACGTTGTTGGACTGTCCAAACGTATCGAGTAACAAATATGGCGTAGAGAACCCCTAGAGCATATACCAATGCGATTTAAATTATTTTTAAAAATTTCCTGGCAGTCATGAAAGGAAAGACACTTCTTTTTCGACTGAAGCTAAAACGAAACCATTCTTCAGGAGTAGTTTAATATGCGATTAAGTATGATTATGTTATATCCACGAATCTTTCAATAACCCACGCATTGGTCAGGTAATCGATGGTGTAAAACTCAGACTTTATTGGTAAAGCACCAACTTTTCTTTACAGTCCATCTAAACATATAAGTGATACATCTAAATGAATCCTACTGGATTGTCGAAACCTACAGAAAACCAGTCTAAATCTGTCTTGAATATGTGCAGCAGTCTATTGGTTTACTATTGGTGAGTATCCGAACGGTAGCCATTCACACTGCCATACTGACCGTAAGATTTTACAGAGTGGCCTTTTATTTCATTACTTCAGTCAAGTTTTCTCAACGCAAATGGATAATTCAAATATGTAAAAGACAGAAGTACAGAAGTGTCATAAAACGAAGGTGCGAAGATACTTGACTGCTCTTATCAAACAAAACCCGGAAAAATTAAAGGCAGCAACAGATAATAGCTTTTATATGTACAAGAAACATTACAACTGCCACTTTCGTGACGATATATGCAGGCTATCTGGAAACACACACACAAGCACAACACGTGAACCCTAAGCAAAATTGAAAGACGAAAATTTAAGTGGGAAAATGTTGAACGACGAAATTTTTACGTGAACAATGTGACAACACTACACGGAGAAAATCCTTCTAGCGCTCCAAGTCCAGGTAATATTTCATGAACACAGAAAAAAACGGTTTTGTGGTGGCTACAAAATATTTTGTCAATATGTACCTCACGAAATAATTTTTTAGTGGTTACAAAATTTTTTTGTAGTCACTGGAAAACTTTATTGGGGACAGAAAAAATTTGTGTGGTCACTACAAAAAAATTTGAATGTTTTTGTGGTGACTAATAATTTTTTTTTTGTTTTTCCAGTATATGTTACGCGAAGTAAACGTAGAAACATGTTTGAACAGCTCGGGATTTTAACCTGCACTCATAATATGAAAGTCAGAACAGTAGTAGTACGATATATGTGCAGTGTAAGAGGGGACTAACTACTTTGCAATGTTGCCAAATTGTGAATGTAAAATAAATGTTATCGTACAACATTTTGCTACCAACATTTTCGTTTCCAATTTAACCCAAGTTTCACGTGGTGTGCTTATTATGCGGTTATTTCTGGAAACCCTATACGTATGTGTGTGTGTGCGCGCGCGTGCGCGCGTGTGCTTGTGTCTATCAAGGTGGGGCTGAATTCGACCGACAAATCGCGGGAGGTGAATCCCCCTGAGTAAATAATAAGCACCAAATATAGAGACAACTTTGTGTCTTAATTTAATATTAACGAAGGAATAAACCTTTGCAAGTTCGAATTTTGAAACGGTATTCTTCCACGCGTTGTTTATACAGTGAATGACCACTGTCGCCTGTGCGCTGACAACAAAGCACACTTGTACACAGTATTGCATATACTCAAGGCTTTGTAACGCTACGCCGAGCCCTTTAAGTGCATTTGAACGAAAACGATAGATCCAAGTTCATTGCAACAAGAGGATGATTATTTTTTTTACACAAGTCACCTAAACTCAACAAACCTTTGTCAAATGTTCGAATTTCCTGACATTGCAAAAGTTTTATGCAAGCAGAGGGTGGCCACCCTGTTATTTTCATAAGGCTGGTAGTTATTTTCCAGAATTTGCCGTGGATTAGAAGAACCTAACACAGTAAATCAGATAATTGTTCTTCCAAGTAGTTTATTTTCCCATATTTTGGGAGAAACAGTTTCAAAATTCGAACTTCCAAATTCGTATTTCTTTCTTAAGAGAGAGTGGTACAAAATACAACGCTAAAAGCATTACTCTTATAACTGTAGGTTTCTTGAAGCCAATTTGCGACAATTAAACAATTGCAATCCTAGACAATAGTTTTAGCCAACGTTTTAAACAAAATAGTTTCCAGTGTTACGAACTTCTGAGGCACAATCTCTGACGCCGGAACCTCGTGCATTTAACTGCGGCGCATGAGATCACTTGCGACTAGTTAGTAATCTTGGATAAATATTTACTGAAGAAGTTGGCAAATAACATTATCTAGGATTGTCATTGAGTATTTTATCCATATTGGCTTCGCATAAAGCGTAGAAATCAATTTATGTTTTCAGCGTTTATTTATCTACCACGCACAAGTTTGGACACAAAGTGGTCTTTATATTTTGTGCTAACTCAAGAATCACCTCCTACGCTTTGTCGGTCGAATTCATCCCCATCCTGCATACATTGAAACGCAACTTATGAAAAAAAAAATACGTTAAACGTAGCGTCAAGGACCAAAGTCTGGCGTACACTAGCAAAGCTTTGTTCTATGATCCGGCGTGCGTACGCGTTTGTAAAATTTTACAACTCTTTCCACGCATTTCGGAATGTAACCTTGGATGTTCGCGGGGGATATGCTCGCGGAATAGATAAGTGAGACCCTGCATGCGTCGCCTTCCTCCATTGCTACAGATCACCAGCCAACCTGTCAAGATGTCGGCGTGGTATTGGCTGACGCCTCGTGCCTGCCTCCACAGCCAACACGACGCGTGTGTTAACTTACTGCTATACGCCGTACACGGTCAAGTGAGTACATTACCTCCTTTCACGAAACAGAACACACTCGTTTTTATTTTTCTTGCAATTAAGGCCGGAAGAGTTGCTTGGCGTGTATGTCTACCCTACATCTCACCAATTACGTCACATCTTTAAGGGCCTTCGAGGCGGAATAAATCATAATTGTATATTTGTATGAACCATTGTTAGTTCAATGGATGTTACTTGGGAGTACATAACCTTCTTACAAAAAAAATTAGCTCAGCCAGTTTTCCCATAGGGGCATTTCAATTTCAAAATGTGCACGTTGTTAGTTCACACACCCTCGAAAACCAATCAACATAATGAAATGAAATGGTTCGCAGTAAAAGTACATGTCATTGGCCAGGGCTTTACGGATATAAAAACCCAACCGAGCTATGTTAAATATTTTTAAAAATTTCCGAAATTTGGAATTTTTTTTTTTTGCTACTTTAAAAATTTTTCTATCCAAAAATATTTTGTATTGCGTTTTTGTATGCTTAAATCCTTAGCCAGTGAAATGAACTTGTACTATGAATTATTATTTTTTCATTATGTTGATTGGTTTTCGGGAGGTGTATGCACTAAACACATGCATATTTTGACTTTGAAGTGTCATCATGGGAAAACTGGATGAGCTATTTTTTTGTAAGAGGATAATATACTCGCAAGTAACGTCTACAAAACTAATACTGTTTCATATAAATATAAAATTATGTTTTTTTTCCCTCTCTGGAACGTCCTTAATTAAGGTTGGGTATTCAGCCACCATATTGGATTTTTTACAAGAAAAGTGTAAAATTTGCGATTATAGCATGGATTGTATTTACCTTACACAGTACACACAACGCAGTTGAACTTTAAAGGTGTGCTAAGGCCACAACCAACTGAGCGAATTAAAAACGTTAAAAATAATTCTTCAACTGATTACGGCCTAAACATATGCTGAAAGATAAAAGGTACGCTTTTACTGTAACCCAAGATAAATAGAATCCACGTTATGGTCGCAAACTTCGTACTTTTATTACCAGATTTAAAAAAAAATTAAAAATTAGATAATACAATATGGTGACTGATACCCCGCCTTCAGAGGCATATGTATCGCATCGAGCTTCATGCGTTTGATGGGCGGAGACAGGTCAGCGAGAAGGTTCGTCTAGCGGAACTCGTCTGTGGCCTCGATTCTATTCGCAGCGCGCCGAACTGGCGTGCCGGGTTTTCCTTTTACTCGTTTTTTATATGTAAATTTAAGCTACTGCTTTATTTGTGGAAAGTTTGCTGTACAGTCGAACGTATGCTTCAAGTGTTGTGTTTTACGAGTGTAGGTGGAATTTTCAAAGTTACAGTAAACCAAATAAAAATTTTTAAAGCCAATTTGAGAAGCACCTTTATCATGTTTCTAATAAGCGTGCTGCATTTTTTAAATTATAGAAGCATAGTTCAACTGTATGTTCTTTCGTAGATGAATGTATTCGGAATAAGTTAACCTGTTTCACGTAGAAAAGAAGAAACGTAGCACGCCAAAACACCGTTTATGCGCTATGTACGGGTTACTATTTATAGGCTTTACTTGCAAATGTTATTTTTTATTCATAGAATGGAGAAGCTAACGTGTTACCGTCACACAGAGTTGTTGATAAGTAGCCCAGTTTCTTCAGAACTAAAAAAATGTATTATTTCGGCTAGTTATCTAATAAAAGAAAATTTACTTTAGCTAACAATTGGCTTTTTTTAAATTGAGCTATGCAGTACAAACAATTTTCAACACATCAACGTCGTGATGCTTTTTACGAGGCATGCTCCTTTTTAGGAAAATAATAATATTCGAACCAAAAAAAGCGTAAATTGTAAATTGGAACCCGTGGTGTTTGGGCAGGACAATGCGTAACAAAAAGAAGACGAAATAAGCATTTCCACCAAGTCGGCGTCCACATCAGGGGAGGACGGGCAGAGAGACAAAAAACTACCGCTAGGAGATGCAGATGTTGTCTTCGTCGTCGAAGCAATCCTCCGAGGTGTCGCCAACAGCTGCAATAAACAAGCAAGCAGATCATTTACCTGTACTTCCAGCGAATCGCCATCCTCCAAGCCGCGGCAAGAAACCACAACCTATGTAGTTCATTCAGTGCTGTGGTGTTATTTCAAAATGCTATACAGGAAGTTGTCAACTGCATGTCGGAATTTTGAGGAAACAATCCTCACATTTAGAGGAACAGAAAATAGTGTGTGTACAGAGGTTCGAAAACGCACCGTTTCTGCACTACAGTTCTCAATTAACATTACGTACAATTCGTAGTGCGCGAGCTGCTGGATCATGACGCTGTGGAATGCCACCGCTACTGTAGGCAGACCCATGCCAGATTAAGGGCCCTATACAGCTGGCGCAAGAACATTGTTGCGGCGTGTTAGGAGAAAGTGTTTTTAATAAATACTACTAAACGAGTGTTCCATATCTCTTATATATTAAAAGAAAACACAGTTGAAACTATGCTTCCATATCTTTGCTTTCTAAGTATCATTTAGAAACACGGTTTCGGGGCACCTCAAAATGACTAAAAACGGCTTCTTAATACTACTGTCGTGTGAAAAATACGAACCGGAATCGTAAAACAAAAACAGAGAAGCACACACTAGACTATACTGTGCACTTTCGGAAAGTTATTAAAAAAGATTGAATCACCGCTTAATTAACGTCCTATAGGAACATGAGAACGTCCAAAACACTGCATGCAGTTTTCGCACCCCGCGCATAAAGGCGATATTGCTGTTGAAACACGGGCCAGTTTAGCTCTTATCACCTGCCTGTTTTCGTACCTCAGACGCGGCATCTAGCCCCTGTTACATAGGGCTCTTAAGGGCGCCTTCTACTAGAATCGTGAAGAGGCGCGCAGACCTTTAACAATCTTGATTTCATTCGAAAACCATTCAACATGTTGTCACGCGGTTAGGCTACGAAAACCATTTAAGTATCTTAGTACAGGTATATAATTTTGCAATTAACTGTTATCGTTCCTAACAAGTATTTTTTTGACTGTGAAAATGACCGAATCGGGACTTTTGACGCTGATTTTTATGTATGAGTACTCATTTTCACGATATTCTGAATATTATAGACCTGTAGAGGGACTCTTTCCCTTTCGTCGCGTAAGATAAAATGATAGTGTTATCGCTGAAAGTCCCATAGTAAAAACGGTTCAGCGAGAACCTTGCACGCTAGTTCAGCGCTTGGCTCGTTGAGGCGACGCGGCATTTGATGCGCGCTTCAAGGTCGACCTTACTGTTCCGTCGGTTTTGAGCCTCTCACGCGCGGGTAGACGGCGCCCTTAAGGTGGATTCACGAATGCCCCGAAGAGCCCGAAGCAACAGCCCCGACACAACAAAATTTGAGAAGCAACCAATAAAAAGCAAGCATCAGTCCGACAAAATTACTGCCCCGACAGCCCGACGAAAGTAGATTATATTTCTAATTTTCGCCGTGTCGGGCCTGGCAGCGAAGAACATTATGCATTGTGTTTGTGTTGCCTTTTATTTCGCGACTTTTTTTTCATTCGTGCTTTCATGAAATAGCTGATTGAAATAATACGTTCAATAATATATTGTGGCTTCTGGTTTTTGGTACTGCCGACGGCCATACCAAGAGGAGCCGCATGTCGGCATGTCGGAGCATTTTGAAAGCTACCAGAATCGTAGTGGCTGTCTTGCTTAAAAAACTGTTGTGTCGGAACTGTTGTGTAGACCTCGTCGGAGCATTGTGAATTCATCTTAAGAGGGCGTGGTAGATAAATAAGCGCCGAGTTCTACAATTTAGCTTTTTGAAAATCAGAGAAAAACTACAAAACAACAATACTTGATAATTATATTTGCTAAATTCATGAACAAACTTTTACCCGGAATGCTGCATTTGCTAAGCATGATTTATTGCACCACAGTTAAATTTACGAGATTACGGCGTCAGAGTTTGTTCTTTAGATCTACGACAACCGAGAAAAATTTTTGCTGAGAAAGTAGGCAGAAACTATTGTCTAGAATTGCTGTTTATTGATATTTGCAAATTGTGTTCGAGAAACCTATACAGTCCTGAACTGATGCTTTCAGCGTCGAATTATATACCATGCACTCTAAATCGTACCAACCAATGAATTGGACGCAACACATTTCTCGTTGTAATTTCGAAGTGGATCAAGCATCACGTGTGCAGCAATGGGACGTGTACAGCACGAAGAGATTCATAGTTGAAGAAACGGTGCGATTTCCGACGTACATTACGTCGAAGTAACAATTCTTGTTCCTCTAGATATGAGGATTTTTTCCCCAAAATACTGACAAGAAATTTGACAGCATCCTGTAACTCGTCATACAACCAGAGCCCCTAGCGACAAGCATACGGACTTGCTACTCGTTGTTCCAATTACTGCAGTATAACACCGCTGTGCTGATGGCGCCAATCAGTCATTATTAGCCACTCTTGTTTCTCACGAAAAGAATTTTGATCCACTTTGTTTCGGTGCCTTACGTGCACATCTGTAGTTCTGCTTCGTGGTCAGTGATTGGATGTTTTAACTATCCCGTATCTTGGGATTCCACCGGCAAATCACAGACGTGTGGTGTTGCAGGAACGTCGTTGTAATTGGCTCAGTCAAATGAGATACGGCCCTTCACAAAGACACGCTGAAGCAGAATTGCAGATGTGCACGTAAGGCCTTGAAACAAACTGGGGAAAAATTCTTTTCGCTAAAAACAGGGGTCCCTAGTCAATATTCAACACCAGTGTCCGGACATATTCTGTAGCCATGGCCTGGACGCACATGCACACCAGTGTACAGTACAGAAACGTCCTCAAAGGCATGACAAGATCATGAATGGCAAATATTCAAGCAGCATTTTTAAAACTAATAGTGTCCCGTGGTAAAAAAAAAAAAAAATAACACATGATATGCAGGACGGAAACGAACAGTACGCTCTAAAAATTAGTTTGTAAATTTTCCACGCGTGCGTATAAGAGAGCTAAGGAAGTAGGTATGGTAGAATTGTTTCCCAGACATCCATGGTAGAACTCCCAAACTTTTTTTATAAAATAGTCAAATATACACTGAAGTTACTAGACTTGTATTGTAACAAGTGTACATTTTGCATATTTACAAGGCGGAAGTATGATAACTGACGCATTGTATATTTAGGTTAATTACTTCCTAAACATTTTTGGAAGTTTTTTTACAGTGTGCCAGCAAACTTTCTTAGGTGATTTCATATAAAAAATGAAGCAAAAAATACGTACGACACATTATCTTTAAACATAATAAGGGAGATGTGAGTTCTTGAAAACTGAGGTGTTTATGTTAGCAAATTTTTTGAATAGTAATAATTGAAATACTAGTTTCATAACTGTGTACACAAAGTTGTATATTTCCCAGCATTTCCTGTTCAGTTTCCATTTTTTTAACTAACAAAATTTATTTCGGAAACTAGTTTTCAATAATTTTTTTTATAAATGTACGATTTTTTATACTGTTCAGTGAGAGAAAAACTTCACTTACGGTGCTGGACATATTTAGGAAGGCGTATGTTCGTTGACCACAGCACGTGGTTAATTTCTCGGGAAGATACAATTCTGCTGGCGTATCGCATATTGTAAACATTGTTTTCGTAAAATTACCACGCGTGTAGTTACAAAAAGCGAAGTTTACCACAGATCAATGTTTCAAGTGCAGAAATGTTAATGGGCATCAGTACCCGCCATGTCTGATTAATAGAGTTTTTGACTTCTATCTGCCCTACAAAATTTATATAGTGTTTTTAAAATCGATACGGTATAGTCTACAGCCAGCATCGCCCATGTACTTTTTACTATTATCTAATCACCAGCATGAAAAAATTACTTGTTTATCACAGAAGGTTATAATTTTACAAATAATGAAGCAGTAAAGTTTTAACAAGTTTTGATAACGCTTAAGAACGTAAATACTGTGCAATGTCGGGCAACTTACGGTGGAAAATGAACAGTTTTAAGATCGGCGGGTGCTGATTTACATTAAAGTGATACGAATACGAATTTTAAAATTTCTTCACGTAATTAAAATACAATTATAAAATAACCACGTTTAAAAAACTGTGCTTAAAAATAAAACTTTATCATTAGGTACGGCATATATTGCAATGTGGCCTTCATTATAATACGCCAAAAACGCCAGTCCGCATTTTGCATCCCACACCCAGCATTAGGAATGTCCCTCACAATTGCAAGCTGTACCTACTCAGTATTCTAAAATGAAGAAGAGCAACTTCGTATCACTACAATTAAGTATGTCAAACTATATTTTTTAATTGCTGCATTTGTAGAAAAGAATTGACTTGTCCTGAAATTAATACGCATGCCTCTGAAGATGTTTCTGGATCTACTACTAAAAATAAAAAATAAAAAAATTGGTTCCACGTATGGTATACGTTTTTTCAGCATCATTATCAATAAATATGTACAGACCTGTAAAAATACAATAAGAGCACAGCTTGTCTACTATTTTCAGTCATAAAGCATAATATATACACGTATCATTGCAATTACATTCTACAATATATTACATTACGTTACACGTTATGTACACCGCTAACTCCTACACGTATTTGTGAATGGCAAACTTATATGTGACATAATTTTGTTTTTAAAAATGAGATTTAAAAAACGCACCAGCGATGCTCTGGCGATGTAACTGCTACTGTTCAAACATATTGTAAAAAATCAACGCACTCAGATTATTTCAACAGTAATTAATGACAGTTAATTTAGTAATTAAGATCAATTTGACATAATTATTTAACATCTTATTCAAGTACCACCAATTGGTTTTTAAATTTTCAAGCTAATTATTTAGCATTATATATTTCACGTAAATGATAAACACCGAAATGCGTCGTGCTACTACTTCTGTGTAGATATTTCTTTTCATATGTAAACTCATTTTAATAGGACAACACTCTAAATCTGAATTAGTGAATATCCACTGATTCACGCTAATGGATGGAGCAGTTTCAACAATTTGAATCTGTGACAATAGTCACTATTTAATTAGTGAATGTTCACTGATTTCCTTTAAGAATGCCACCATCTCACAAGTGAATCAGTGGATATTCACAGTTTCCCAGTTGTTTTCAAAGAACAGTTTTCACTTATTGAATATGGGAAAAATTACTGGAAAATCATTGGACATTCACTAATTAATTCGTGAAATGTTGGCACTCTTTATTGGAATCAGAGAATAGTCACCGATTTCACAGTGGTTTATCACTAATTCAATTAGTTGGAACTGCTCCATCCATCGGCGTGAAACAGTGAATATTCACTAATTCAGATTTAAAGTGAAGAACGTCACATTTTAATACATGATACTTATCCACTTGAGCATATTAATGGTAAGGTAAGTGGGTTTCACGTCTCGTCGACAGCGAGGTCGTAAGAGACGGGGACGCATAACTTGTTACAATGACGGGAACTAGGAGAGGAGTCGGCCATGGCCTTTGTTAAGGGACCATCTCAGCATTCACCTGGAGTGATTTCGTGAAACCATGGATAACCGGCATGAGTCGGGGATCGAACTTGGGTTCTCCCGAATGACAGTCCCCAACGTTTTACCGTTACGCCACTTCATTCAGTTTGAGCATATAAATAATAACACTTACTGTACATGAAAACATACTAACAGAACACGCGGTAGTTGCAGTTATTCGTATTGCCAGTTCTTTATTTTTAATGTAGTATTTTATCAGATGCTTAGGTTAATGTACCGCAGCAGTGTAGATCTGCAAATGAAAAAAACCAGGGCGTATCAGAGGTCGTCTAATAGCGAATGTATGTATAGTACTGGATAAGGAACACAGTAAGCATACACTCTAAAAATAGTTTGTAAATTTACCAGACATGCGTATAGGAGCGCTAAGAAAGTAGGTATGGTAGAATAGTTTCCCAGATATCCATAGTAGCACTCCTAAACCTTTTTATAGAACAGTCAAATGTATACTGAAGTTATCAGACTTGTATTGTAACAACTGTAAAAGTTTGCGTATTTACAAGACGAAGTATGGTAATTATATCATACTGCGTCTGGGATAATAACTTCCTAAACATTCAATGAAGTTTTTTTACAGTGTAGTAATACCAGTTGCGAATTCCTACAGTCTCCACGAGCTGAAGGAAGTAAGCGTATTTAGAGTTTGTTAGTCAGTAGAAATGTAGGTTCTAGGCTCCTGGATTGTAACCACGTCGTTATCGCATTTCTTCCCTAGATCCTACATAGGATGTTGACAAATTGCACGTCAATATTACGGGGAAACAACCCTCACAAAATAGAGAAACAAAAAATATTACATGGACATAGGTCCGAAACCGTTTCTACACTACAGCTCGCAATACATAAGTACGATTAATATGTTTCCAACAATGTTCATGGTTATCCCTACTGTTTACGAGTTGTGACGTAGCAAAGTAGTGTACAATGTACAGGACTGCTGTATTGACATTCCACTGCGACGTGATCCAGTTCGCGCTACGAACACTACATCATGTATTTAACACCTGTAGGGCAGAAACGGTGCATTTTCGGACTTACGTCCAAAATAATATTTTTCCCTTTCTAAATTTTAGGATTGTTTCCCCGAAATATTGTAATTCAATTTGACAACCCAGTAGACAACGGCAGCAAAGGACTCAGATCGTTAATAACAATAGAAATAAAGTTTCAAATAGAATGTGGTTTGCCATTCAGAAATACACAACCAAATTTAGAATATCATTAACACATTTACCTCCTGAAATATGTACAAAATATCGCTGAAAATAACGCAAAACATGTCCTTAAAGGCTAAGAAGAACACTAAATCTAAGGAGCCCCGTGGGACACATACTTACTACAAACAAATTTTGTTACACTTGGTGAACAACTACTAGGAATAACATATGTACACTTACTAACACATACACTGCATACTCACATTCCCACTACGGAACTGACAAGCTGGAGATTGAAAACAAGTCGCCTAACGAAGTTACATAAAACATATCCAAGACTTTGTTAAGCTGGCTTCACATGACGCAAAATGGGTTTCGTTTGAAATACTGTATGCATAATTTATTGTAAGAATACCACCTAAATATTTGAAACTATTTTACACACATTTTTCAGCACAATATTATATTTTGCTTCTAGAATTATTCGATAGCACTAGTAGGTACCAGATAGCAATGATACTATAAAAAAATATGCATGGCGTTCATTTCAACTTCGCAAAAGAAATTCCGTCAATATTTTTCACGCAACGTCGGAATCTTGCAAGAGTTATATACCAATTTTGCGTCACTGGAAACCTGTTTTACTTTCCAATACAGAACTCGCAGTTAAATTCCCTTATCGGCAGAAAAATACAATAACACAGCTTACATATATTGATATTACGTAATGAGAAATCATTAGAGTTGACAATAAGTAACCTTCGTTGTTAACATCGTGAACTGCTATCTGAGAGCAACTTGTTTCCAGAGGTTTTATATCAAGAGGGGGTTGGTAACACTGACATTCAACATTCTAGAAGGGCACACTCGTTCTATAAACTAATTTATAAGGGTACATTCGAACAGTTAACTAACTACACACAAGGACAGGATGTTCAATGCATACAAATGCATGAAACACAAAACAATACTATAGAAAAAAGCAGGGCGGATAAAAGAGTCTGGCAATAAAAGTATATCCATCTATATAACACTCTCCCATACCCGATTCACAGGAAGCTTGTTCGCATCACATGTTTGTCATTCTAAAATTAAGTTCTGGCGTTTCGATTTTTTAAGTATCATATAAACGTTTTTTGCAAACTATAAAAACTATTATAATGACTCTTTCACTGAAATGTATCTGTACCTCGGAGGCATAAGACAGTGTGCCCACTTTTTCTCAAAATGCACTTTTCAACATAAACAATAACATAAGTTTATGTACTTTCTAGTGGTTTACAACACAAAGTCCGTAGTGTATCAAAAAACAACATTTTTTGGGTGTTTAAGAGCTAAATTCACTAGTGAATACACTCTTCAAACTGCTCTCCCGAAAAATATGATTTCTGTGCCATGGTGTCTTATGCCTCCGAGGTACATATATACGAATCGCAAGAAACCAAACTCGTTTTGTTCACGGTTTTAGGATTTTAGTCAAAGAGAGGTATACGCGTTTCGAGAAAAATTCTTATATGTTAGGTATCATTCAATTATCGACTACGAATCAAATTTCCCATCCATGTAACCATTTTTGTGTACTCATACATAAATACACTACGTTTTGTGGACAAACTGTTTGTAGAGTTCACGGACGAGTGTCAAATGCTTAAAAAAATGTATGCACAAGAAACATAGGTAATTTAAATTTTATTTTCTACACCAATACAATTTTAGAAGGTCAATAAACAAATGCCATTCTTTTATGACAAGACACAAGGGATATCAATATGGTATCGCGGTCATTGAAGACAAAGAAAATAATAATGTATGTAAAAGTACAGCCGCACTAAAACTTGTCACAATTCATGGAAACAGGCACATCAAGCGACATTTGTTTGAGCGAACCGAGGGACAATTTTAATACTTGCAAAGATTTACATATGCGCGACGCTGCAAAACTCGCTGAAGAGTAAACAAAAATCACACAGTTTGATTAATAGAGACCTGTCTGGTGCTATTGCTCGTATTTGGATGGTGATTTGGATAAACGCTTGTCTCCAGTTTCAATCGGAAACTCATGCGTAGATAGGAAAAGTAATTTAAAACACGGATAACATCGTAAATTGTGTTTTTTTTCGGATGTGGCTAGTGGCGTGCAATTCTGTTGGACGTACGTACTTATCCAAACACATTTATTTCTAGAAATGTGCAAGTCGGAGATGATCACTTATCCAAACCAACACTACAAATGTACAAATGTTTCTGTCTCCCAGTGCAGCATTGGCAAAGCATGGCCGCGTTTCAAGGGTAAGCTATATGTATACACCATACGCACGTAGCACTGACACGCCTGCAAGAATCAAATAATAAAAGTGTTTTCGTATTACTAAGGTCGTGTGACTGAAGAATAATATATCAGAATTTCACACAGTTAAATAGTTATTTACTTCAATTCATTGAGAAGTACAATGATTCAGGAAATTTGATTCAATTAACATTGAAGGGACCACATGAAAAGTTATTACACAATTTGTAAACAAATTATGTACAAAATGTTGTAGCTGTTTGACATTTTTCTACCAATCCTGCGGGATATTTTGGTTTAGTCATTTTATACAATTTATTATTTTCGTATATATTATTTAAAATAAATAATGATCGTGTTTACATTTAATATGGTTTAACTCGAATACAGAACTCAGTTAATGTGTTATTTCATTGACTAATATTAGAAAACCTTTTTCTCTGTTGTTATATACTTTGATTCAAGGAAATTTCAAACACGTCCAAAACGAAAATCTTTGACGAAATTCAAGACACTCAATAACCAGGAATGGCCGCGGTAATGACATCAGCATGGCGTCACATGGCATACAAGAAAATGAATTCAATAAATTTGAAACAAAATCTGGGACGAAATTTGATCGTAGAAAAGGGCCTTTGCCGGCATCTACCAGCCTAACTACCACAGAAAACTCAGGTGTGCTTGATCATTATCAACAACAACTTCTCGTTGGACAAGTCCATGCTTCGCCACCGCAGTGTAGGGGGAGGGGGGTATTGTTGCCTTCGCGGCGAGGCAGCCAAGCAGAGTGGGAGGGCAGATGAAGGGTTGGTACTTACTTGATGAAGTAAGGTTTGCCATTACTGTCGATGGCCTGCTCCCAGCCGTAAGGAAAGGAGCTGCAGGTCTTCTGCCACGTCTCGGCAGGTGGTAGCCACGAGGTTGTCTTCGTTATATGGCTGCAAGCACACGGGGAACAGAACGTCTTAGCAACTGTTATCTCGATAACCACACAAGCAGAAGAAGAATGTAAAGGTTTATAGACATACATTCTTATTATATAGACCCACTGCAACAAACGTTCAAAAAACAAATTTAAGTTGTAGTGTTACGAAGTAATTACCCTTTGACTATAATAACACTTGCTTGATGTGCAACGAGGCTCCTGGCTGTTTCGAGCACCAATTTTATTTCTTTTTTTTTTTTTTTTATATATAAATATGGATAAACCACATAACCTGTTTTAACAAATAAATAATTTCGTGTAATTTCAATGTTGACAAAATGAATTTTGAGTAGTAGCCTAACATTAGTTTCATTTAACGTTGAGTTTAATTCTAATTTAAATAAACATTCAGAATTCAAATAAATAGTTCCTTATATCTGAATGTAAAAAAAAAAGCCGAAAATGATCAGCCGATTTTTTTTTCCCAATTCAGTTCATAACACAAACAAAAATATATGTACTGAACTATTAAAAAATAATTTATGTCCCCTGAACAACTTAAGAGTGAGCAGTTTTGAATACCTACCATCTTATCAAAAATAATGATAATACATATAATTTATCTAGGCTTCAGACGTTAACTGATGAGCACGGAAACACCTATACACCGCGATAATAAATTCAACTGCTATGTTTGTATTAAAAAGGTGCCGAAAATTCAAACTGATTTAAGGGCGAAAAAAAGTAACCCGGGAGCTGGAGACTGGAGCCACGTCTGGTTATTTCAGGAACCGAAGTTTTGCCGAATATTTCTTTTGACGTTTCCAGGAAGCTTTAACATTCTAGCGAATTTAAAATGTGAAAATTCATAAATTCATATATGATCGAACTGCTGATAGTTTTGTGGACGTTACTGATGACTACATTATCCTCCTGTATAAAGGCTTAGCATGCATAATATTCCCATAACGGCATTTCAAAGTCGAATTCTGCGTGTTTATGGCATCATACACCCAGACTACTACAATTAACGAAATTCCGACTGACTTTTTAGTAGAAACCGTATCATTTTCTGATCTGAAAAAAAAAAATAGCTATCGCAGTAAAAACCACTTTAAACAAAACTGCCAAACAGATTTTTCGTATCTGCTCTCGTTTAAGCTTAAAAAAAAAATTACTATCGCAAGAAAAGTGGAAACAAGAGAGCATCGCCTTAACTGCGCCTACCAACCTAGTGCACAGTAAAAAAAAAATTGTACATTTACAAGGAAAATCTTGTAAACTAATATCAAAACGTAATAAGTCAGGTAATGAAAGTAAGATGTCAGAAACCTTTTTAAGTGGTTATAAATATCGTAAACACCTTTGCGAACTAGTAAAATAAACGTTAATGAGAAAAATATTCGATTTGAAACAAAATAGATCTAGGAGACCTGACAAATTTTACAAAGCATTTCGTAATTTTACAAAAATGTGTTGTAAACTTAACCAGATATTAGCTGTAAATATACAAAATTTGTTTGTATATTTACATAAATGTTTGTAAATATACAAAGTTGGTAAAAATTCAATTTTTTTGTAAATTTTACAAAAAGTATTTGTAGTGTTACCAAAAATTTTTTTGGAACTTTTTGCAAGAGTACAAATTTTTTTACTGTGTTGTTACACATACAAGTCTGCGTTATGCTTGAATCACAATAGCGCGACAGACGCGATGCAAAGTGCGCGCGCCAATCAAATAACTTGTCAGACAATCAACGTCACAGAAGTCTCGAAGCTTATTGACTGACAACTTATTTTATTCGCGAAGTGCAATTCGCGTTGCGTGTCTGTCGCGCTATTATGATTCAAGCATTTCGTACTACCGCACATCCTGCAACACTCCCCACTAAGCCACTAGAAAACAAATCTGAATATATTCGGTTTGTCGTTATTAGTGGGCATGGGAAAAGCGACTCTCTGATGGCCTTATAGAAAATTTCGTACCAACCGTATGCCTATATCAACAAAATTCCTCTCCAACATCACTCAATTCCGTATATCTTACCTTATTTCCCTGCATTTAAAAAAAACTTTATAAATATAACACAATAGTGAACTAGTTTCTACGTTACAATTGTCACGAGTGTGTGCACCTGGTACATTCGCTACATCAAATTTGTTTCTGTTCACAGAAAAAAAAAACAGTTTTGTGGTGGCCCCAAAATATTTTGTCATAATGAACCTCACCAAAATTGTTGTAGTGGTTACAAAATTTGTTTGCAGTCACTGCAAAATTTTATTGGGGATAACAAAAAATGTTTGTGGTCACAACAAAAAAATTAGGTGAGGTTAATAATGACAAAATATTTTGTGGTGACCAATAAGCTTTTTTACAGTGATTGTGGTAATGTTGGTAGTGAAGTCGTATTTTTCCCTTGCCTGTCTTCTAAGAAGACAATTCCAAAGCAAAACGATCAACACAGGAGCGCCGTTACTTGATCCTCTTCCATGCTGAACTCTGCCAGACGATGTCGTTGGTCGATGGGTTTTCTAGGAGATCTCATGTTTCTCCCGCCTATTAAGAGCCTGTATACAGAAGGTTATAGATGTCGCGAGTGGTTTGGTCGTTGGTGTTATCTCGCGTGGCTTTAGACGGTGACTTAATTTATTTACGATAAGTGCGTACAGTAAGGTCCCGTGCGTAATTCTCTATTTTTGTACGACGATTCCGGTTGGTATTATTTACGTGACAGCAGTCTGAAAATGTCATTTCTAAGTGATCCTAAACCACGTTTTTAAGTAAGATATCTAGTAAACAAAAATCTATAAGCGTAGTTTTAAATGTGTTTTCTTTTCGTAGATAAAGATGTCGAACTCACATTTAGAAGTACCTCTTTAAAAACTTTCAGCTAACACGCTGCAACAAACTTCATGCGCCAGATTTATAGGGTTTTTAATTAATTTCATTCCGTAGCTGCAACATACTCATCTCGTACCACCCCTCACCATCGCTAATAAATAATAAAACAATAAGGGAGTGAATTCTAGGGCGGGGTATCGGCAAGTATCAACACCCCAAGATGCAGACTGTCAGCCTGGGATCCTGTGGCGTCTGCCATTTCCTGAGACATGACATTTATGTGTTCGTACAATGGATTGACAACGGAGAAAACCCACCGGCCAATGTTCTTTTCCGCGTACACAAAATATCCGAGTTCAACCCCGCTGGGAATCGACCCCAGATCGCCGAGGTGTGAGGCGAGTGGGCTGGCAGCTCGGCCGCCGTGGCTTCAATCAGCGCCGGCAACCTCGCAGTTAACCGCTGAACAAAATCTCTTCCCTCATTCCTTCGTCCATACTACAGAATGTCCCATAAGTCAGGAAACGCAGAGAAAATACAAAGGCACAACATGTGTTCGAAATGTCCACCATTTTGTCTGTTAAAATGCTCCAGCTACGTCACTCAAACTTCTTCCCCTGCACAACAAGATGCTCTGAATACGTTCCTCTTTGCTCAAACCCTTCTTTTATTAGCCAGTCTGCAACAAACAAATAAAAATCGTTTCCCCAAAGTTTCCCGACTTGTGAGCCAACCTGTATATGGCCGTTATAGTACTTTTTGAATCCCTCGTAAACCTGAGGTGTGACGATCATCACAAATACCAGTATAACTATTCCCATGAAAATTGGCAGTTTTTTTTTACGTTAGAAAACCCGCAGATGAATCTGTCGTCGAAGAGAAAAGCTAGTATTATTGTCTGTGTTATATATTTTTTTGTATGACCATTTCTGTCGCAGTGTTCTTTTGCGTTGTCCTCGTTGTATTTCCTTAATCGTTGTCGTCATTGTCATGCACCTTGTTTTGCCCTTGTCTGTTTGAATTTTCTTTCATTCATTTGTTCCCTCCCATTATATACCGACTATAGGGCCTATTCCTATTTCAGAACTTTCCATGCTTGGTTTGTTTCTTTTGTATTTGTGTTGCTCAATTGCAGAAATCTTTCAAAGATCACATTTATGTCGATCTGGAGAGCGCCCAGACCTGAAGAACGCATATAGTAAGTCTTCTCTCACAGGAAGGGTGGGGAGAGGCATGAAGGCACTGCTTTATAAGGCAAGCCACGTTTCCCGACAATGAAGGAAGGGCCGTTTCTTTGGCCGTCCAGCGGCTCTTGTTTATAGGGCGCCTCTCATACGTGACCTGCCTTATCCTCCAGGCCATTGAAAGTATATAAGGCTCACATTCCGTGCGCTGGCAATGGCCGCAGTACCCGCGCCAACGTCCCGAGGAGAAAGAAAAGTGGGCGGCAAAGGAACTGCGCTAGTCGTGAAGCGACATCGTGAAAAATCATTGTCGGTGCTCAAGGTTCAGGAGGAATCCAAGAGTGGGGCGCACACACACATGCCTGGGAGCGCCGTGCGGACTGCAGAGTTTCGTCCGTTACCATATTATTCTAAAACTGCTCGACGTTCATAAAAGACATAACAGTGTAAGTATGTTACACATGGCTGTGTCCATTTCAGATTCATCACTATATATTAGAGTATATTTACTAGCGTCAGAAAACGGCGAAAATTGGTGTTTTTACGGTCCTGTTTAGGTATTAAAATCTTGATGTAGAATATTTTAAAACGTACAGGAGTGTACAACACACCTATATACTTAATAATACGCCATAAAATAACAGTGTCAGGACGATATAAAATTTTTAAACATCGGTAAACCTCTCGTGCAGAGATTTTCGGATAGTAAAATTATTTTCAAATGAAAACACGAGTATTTTTTTAATTTAGTTATTATGGAGTACTAGATATTATCGTATTAAAAACTTTAAAAATTACAAGTTTTCCATTTTTGTAGATTTCGTGGTCTCAAGCCCTTTTTTTATTTTTATTTTTTTTTTTACTCGAACGTAAAGCATACTACCGCATAGTGCTATATAAATAAACATCCGTTGATAAAATATCTACTCGGCAAAAAAATTTCATCTAATTTTTATGAATAGTTCAGCTTATATTGATGATTGAGTACTCCAGTCATCCACTTGATATTGTACCTTTCCATACCCCGTAATACCCCATCTCACGTAACTTTAATACTTTTTAAGGTTCTGAGGACAATTACGCATTGCTTGTGATATACACAATATTAGTTGACATTTTTGTTGCTAAAATGAACCCGAGATGGCAATGTTACAGAACGCTAAGTAAATATTGACTAGCATTGGGAATGATATTACGTACTGTTACAAGAAAGTTTTCTTAGATACGTTAAAATTTCAAAGTTATATGAAACAGAGCATAATGTATAAGTCTATACAGCGTAAGTTTGCCTAATTTTGACATTTCTCTTCTAAGAAGAGCATCGTAAACAGGATTCAGAGAACCTGTTTTACCAGGACGTCAGGATGGTTTAAAGGTCAAAACAGTGAAGTAGCCAGACAGTTTTATCAGAAGAGAAATGTCAAAATCAAGCAAACCTAACTGTACAAATCATAAAATCGAAGAGGGAATATAAATAACCATTTTTGTGGACGAATGCAATTGTAAGCGAATATTGTCGATTTGCAGAAAATCCCTTGATAAAAGAAAATATGAAAAGAGAAGTCAGTATTATCTGTTAACACCAAACATATAAATAATTCCCAAAAGAAATACAGTATTTAGAAAGATCAAACAAAAACCAAAAAGTATAACAAGAAATAAAACACTAAATAATTCCGGAAAGGAATATAGTCCTATCCAGAAATACGATACAAAAAAGGATAAAACAACAGAACAGGCATGTGAAAAATTGCAATGAAAATGGACGACAACAACAGTGACAACGCAAATGGTATTTTTTTATACAACTGCATTTCCATAACTGCAAATATGTTTAATACGTTTGTTGACAACAGCTAATATTAACTTTTTTTTAATTTTTAATGGAGGGTTTTCTGCAAATCGGGAACATTCGCTCCTCATGACGTACTTCCATAAAAACAGTTCATTTTATAATACCACTGAATTGTAAGACTCGCTCATTGCATTCAAAGCGGGATTTTTGAAACCGTATTTCCTGGAACAGATTTTATATGTTAAGTTCTATGCGTAACAGTTTTGAATCACGTTGGTGTTTTCGCAAATACGACAGGCTAGAAAAGTCGAGGAAAGCCAACTGAAGGGCTTAAAAAAGACGTTTCTCTTAAGGAGAAATAATTTTTAATTTGATAGTGACACAGTTTGAAATTTAAATGCGTTCTTTGACAAAAATTCGTAACTATATAATTGTTCCAAACACTGTCCAACTGTTACATTTTATATTAATAGTAATTACCTAGAAATACATTTTTTTTTGTTCATAGTTTTCCTACCAGCGCATGCCAAAGCTGCAATTCTACTATTTTCACTGCTTATCCAAATTTAAAACCATTCAAATTGTACTAATATAATAATTTTGAGTTAAAGTAAATGTATTAAGGTACAAAACTATATCTGTGTAATATCACGCAAAAATTGTTTCTATTAGAGAAATACTTTTTTAAAGTACCAAAATTTCTACAAAAATTTAGTACCTGAATTTTTTTTAAATAAATTTTCATGTTAAATAATAATATATTAAGGCCTTGCTATCTTGTTTCTACCGTCTTTGCCATAATCAGTTTTTTTCAACTAAACGAGAGCAGATATAAAAAAATCTGTCTGGCAGTTTTGCTTAACATTACTTTTGCCGTTATATCTTATATTTTTTTTAAACTAGATATTTTACGGTTTCGACTAAAAAATTAACTAACCAGAATTTCGTTACTTACGTAATTAGCTAAAACCATAGTATTTTCTGCCTTGAAAAAAATTTAACCAACAAGAAGAAGACGATTTTTAACAAAACCGCCAGACAGATTTTTTGTCTGCTCTCGTTTAGGCGTAAAGTTTTACACTGGTTTTAAAACAAAATATTTAACGCAAATTAACACATTCATCAAAAATTAATTCTTACAGTTTTTTAACACTTATACTTCATCGTTTGTATCGGAATTTTTCTGTTGCAATATACCAAACGGGTTTTTAGAATTTTGCCTCTGAAATATCACATATTTCGTTGTCAAAATAAGCCTAACTGAAGCAAAATATTTTTTTTTGCTAGTAAACGGTACATTATTTAAAAAAAACGCTTTGGTGAAATTGTGTATCGTATGACTGTATAACTGTACACAGTCTCAAATTTTTTCAAAGTATTTGGCTAAAAAAAGATTTGAGTTATTTGCAATTGTTTGAAATAAATGAAAAACCATGACCTTTCACTCCATCAAACAACTTCTGCTTATTTAATTATATATTATGCTTGTAATTAAGCGATTTCACACATATACTGAAAGTACTTCAGTCAAACGTGACTCTAGGTAAAAACAAGCAGCAAACCGACCACTCCGAGCGAAAACAAAGAGAAACTGAAGATAACATGGTGTAGCAATGTACGCAGGAACAGGCACGGCACGTTGTAAAAATATTGTGTATTAAATGCCACCGTTATACGCGGAAATATGAGACATTAATGTATTCCTGTATCTACTCAGATTACATAACCACGATGGCCAACTGAATCCTAATTTTGTACATAACGTCGCTGCGAGCGAATATATTCAACTGGGTTTACAGCGTCTAAGCAAAATTCCCTGGTAATAGCGTATATCCACAATAATACTGCAGTTAGTGACGCTCTCACAGTGTTAAAATAGTTTAAAGATCGTACACAGAATGTTCGGAAACATGTAGGCCTATATGGGATACTTAGCATCCCTGAATTAATTGTAGTACAGACTCTCTATACACTAATGTCTGGAATGATATTCACTTAAGGCCTCGCTTTTTAGTTTTGCAGAGATTTCGAAAATATTTTTAACGCAAATTAATGCATATGTAAAAAATTCATTCTTACAGTTTTAACACTTATATATCATCGTTTGTATGTGAATTTTTCTGTTGCAGCACACCAAATGCATTTTTAGCTTTTTGCCACTGAAATATCACATATTTTGTTAATGTCTTTGAATGTTTCTTGCAATGGGACCGAATGACAAACTGTATTATTATGGACATACGCTATTGCAATATTATGTCGTCCCAGAAATATTAGAAAGTTGGACATATTTTGTTGTTAAAATAAGCCAAAATGAAGGAAAATGATTTTTTACTACCCCACGGTACATTATCTCAAAAAACGCTCGACAAAATTGTGTATCGTATGACTGTACACAGTTTCAATTTTTTTTTCAAAGCATTTGGTTAAAAAATATTCTAGTTATTTGCAATTGTTTGAAATAAATGAAAGACCATGATCTTAACTACAGCTTTGTTCCGTTTGGCCGTTCTTTTTTACCTTTCGTGACTTTAGTCTCTACCGCGTTCTATGCAACGGAAACAATATGGCACTGGGCGTTCCATTCGTCAGGTTAAAATGCCCCGACGTAACTTAAGTCACGTCCGCGATGCTCTTATGCTCTCGGGGAGGAGTTGTGAGGGCAAGCTATCTGCTAGTGACGTTTTCAGATCCTTACCATTACATTTATTGCTTATTTTCATTAAACACATCAAATGTGATAAGCAGCAGATCATGTAGTGATTGGCAGTAAATACTTGTATTTCAATAGTTTCGTGAATGTTCAAGAATATAAGATAAGGAATTTCAGAACGGACCGTAGTAACTCCTACGCCTGAGCCTGCACTAAACAAAAATGATAAAATTGTGTATTTTCATTTACGGACAAATTTTTTTGTTTACATATTTTTCATGACGACGGGTTTTTGGCGTTCCATTTGTAGCGTGCGCTTTTTGACCTGGGTAATTTTGACCTCGTTCCCTCGTGATTCCTGAGGAGCAGAGAGAGATGCCGAATGGAACAAAGCTTTAGTACAAAATTAAGACTGACGAGTCCTAGAGTACCACGTGGTGAGACAATGCGTATAATACAAGGTGTATAGACGTAGGCGCATGGCGCAAAATTTCGCGTGGTCAACTTATGCAGTTCCCACACGCATCGCATAGTCGTTATGATCAGCAATTTTCAACATTACCTAATAGTATAAAACTTATTTTCCAGAAATAATTGCACAGGTAAGTTGCACTATTGTTTCGAAGAATCTGTTTATGGTACAGGGTGGCTCGGATGAAGATGCAACACTTAAAGAATTTTAAAGCCATCATGTTTCAATAAATTTTCAAAAATGTTATTACGATAGGATAATATTTTAATTTGATATTTCCGTAATAGTGTTATAAGTTTCTTTAAAATGATTAAATGATAATCAACTAAACGTAAAAAAAAATGTATGACTGTCATGTTCCCCGGAGTAATCTTATATGTAGATACGGAAGGTGACTGAAAGTCATCTAATCTATATACATAAAAATTTGATGTCGATATATATTTGAGGAGCAAACATTCAAAACCAACATGTCCAAATTTCCGAAAATAAAAAAAAATGCCATTTATAAATAAATAAAATGTGTTACTCCATAAAAAATCACATGTCTTATTGAAATGGTTATGTTTATTACTAGTTAGTGCTATAAAATATAATGTTTATTCACTTATTTCTACAACTATATAAGGTGGACATGTCTGGTTTTGAAAGTTTACTCCTCATTAATGAGACTGATAAACTCAAGACACCATGAAACTTGCCACATGTACGTATTTTGCATAGAGCAGTTTTTTATGATATACATTTTACTCCAACTCGCCACTAGATGACGCTGTAACGCATGTACTACTATACCGTTCCACCTGTGGCCATTAAAACTGGCAATATATTGAAATGAGCGTTTCCTCGTTTGTCATCTATGTGTTCCTATGCCATTCATACGATTGGGGGATAAAACTTTGGTGAGTTACTGTGCGTGCGCTCGCTAAGGTTTCTGTCAAAAATAGTGTGTGGAGAGGAAATAGAGGTACAATACCGGGCAGAGATATATAACGGAGAGCCCAAACAAGAACGAAAATTATCGGAGCCTGTTTAGCATTAATAAAGAAATCTTGCAGAATCGCAAAGAAAAGCTTTTATGAAGTGTTTTTTTTTTTTTCGTTTATAATTTTTTTTAATTAAAAATTATTATTTTTTTTTAGATTATCTTATAAAAGATTACTCTAGCACTGCTTGTCAGACAAATCCCTGCATGCAACGCATGCCGGGGCAGCTATAGGCTATTCAGAATAAACAAAGCACTGCTTACAATTTTCACTTAGCCAATATGTTTCTGTTTTTACTATTTAAAAAACGAAAACTTCCATGTAACTAAAAACAAATGAAAATGTTTGATAACTCTGACAATTTAACTTCTATAGTTCAAATAAATATTTTTTTTATTAGTGTTGAACAGTGCTCACTTTAATGTGAACCACCTATAGTTTAATACACACACACATTATATATATATATATATATATATATATATATATATATATATATATGTGTGTGTGTGTGTGTGTGTGTGTGTGTGTGTGTGTGTGTGCGTATGTATGTATGTAAAAATCTATGTGTTTATGTTTGTATGTTCCCTATGGACTCCAAAACGGCTGGAGCGGTTTTGAAGAAATTTTCAGGCAATCTTAAGGTTAGCCTAGCGGGTGATCCTGTAAAGTTTGATAACGATCAGAGCAGCTGAATTTATTTCTTTTTTGTTTTTTGTCAATTCTGTGTCATATCCTTCCTAAAAATTAATTACCTAATAATAGTTAGTAACAAATAAATAAATTTAGTAGGATCGAGACTTGGAAGTGTGCGGCATGTCAACGTACAGACTTCAATTCTTGGCTATAGATAATTAGCGCTGCCTGGGTGGCTAGTTACATGTAAATATCTGTCCTTTCGCTTGCCAGTGACTACGCCGAAGGCAGCGTCCTTAGTCCAGCATGTACCACAATGTTCTAGCGCTCTGTGAGGAGAAAGTCCTCGTTACAGGCGAGGAATGCGATCCTGTGCCTTCATCTGACAGGCCTAACAACTGTTCTGCCTCTGCTCGTGTGGGCGCAGCGGGGTCAAGGAGGGTCGCCGTACCAGTCACAATACGTTGATATCGTCAGCCGAAAGTCCAGTGGGTTTCGGAATCTGTTGTTTGAGTGCGGTGTTAACAGTGCGAAAGTCATGTTTTCTTGCTGAAAAAAACTTGAGATTGTAATTTAAGTTTCGTGACAGAAGTTAGGTTTAGTGTGCGTTGTAAACAGTGAAACTGGAGTCTCAGGAGTGGCTATTCCCTACACGTAAACAATTAATACAGGATATCATCTTCGTTGATTGAAAACATACTTTCAGCAGTACTAAAGAGAAATAAGACTTTTACTTGAGTTTCAACCAAAGTTAGTAAATATTATAATTTAATACGTCAGTCAAATAATTGTTTGTGTCTTTAAATAACTTTATATTATTTCCTGATTGTTCTTACATTTACATTCATGTTCGTAAACTACAGAAATTTTTTTAAATACATCTCGTAAAAATACTGACTCGTGTTATTTTCCGCCATTGCTCGTTGACGAAACACAAGTTTTTGAATCTGCAGTTTCTCATTGTTGAGTAAACACTTTGACCAGGCCGCAGTTTCGAAAGTTGGGTTTTCCAAACTAAACTTTCAAGTGAGGGTTTAAACGTACTAATTGTAAAACTACAATGGTTCCAACTAATACCTACAGCGTCTGCGTTGATAAACACCACAATAAAATAGAGAACTTCGATCACGTAAACCGGGGTTGCCTTATGCGCGTGTACGATGATTTGTACGGCATGAAATATTACTTTTTTTGTAATGTGGTATATAAACAAGATCACATTGCCACGGCTCGCTTCATTTCAACAAAGTGTGGCGACGAAACAAAAATACAAAGTAGTGAAAAAAGTAGTGGTAAGTTACACCACAGATACAAAGGAATCAAAATCAAAATACAATTATTTTGTTACCAGCTGAAAAGCACGATTCCTACACACGCAGGCGAAATAAAACACAAAAGAAAAACTGACAACAAAAATTCGAGAAAATCGTGAAAACAAATTTTAGGTCTTTACTCAAGGAGTTAGGACACGCGCTAACGTGGGGAAGACCACATGACAAATGACCAACGAATGAGACAAGGACCGATAAGGAAAATTACACCAAATACGAGAAGCCAGAAGTAAAGTCTCGAGAATACGACATATTTATCTTATCAAACCAGAAAAGACTATAACATTTTTGCAATTACTGTAGCTTTAATGTAAATTTTTGTTTAATTGTCTCTTACACCATAATATTTTTTGTTCACGTTAATTTTGTCAATTTAATGAATGATCATTTTGGAATGATTTTAATAATAAGGTGACTTACCGTGTGTCCACGTAATTTTCCGCGGTAATTTTCTTTCTGTTTCTTAATACAGGCAGTAAAGACTGAAATATACAACCTACAGCTGTTATCATCAATCGAACATAAATAATTATATTTAACTGCAATATAATATATATATAATTTTTTTTTAGTTACGCAACGCTTATGTTAATTCCCTCATAATAGTAAGCAACAAATTTGTAATTAAAATATTTTTGAATAGCACAAAAATTCAGTGTTATAATTTTAGTTTGAATAGTTCCACTTTATTTTTATGTACTTTCTATTTAACTAAAAAGACTAAAAAAATTTATCAAAAAATCTAATTTCGTGAAATTTTTTATCCAGATAATCACATTAATTCATTGTAATAAAACTATCTTAAATAATTGTAACGAAAGCTATATTTACTTCAGTTTAAAACCATAAATAGCCAAAGTTACATAAAGTACAGCTGAATAAAAAACAAATTTTAAATGGTTAAAAATCTAAACCACTCATTTATTAGTTTAAAAAATTACACAGTAACAGGCATCAATATAACATATCACATAACAAAAATTAAATACATATAAATTTAAGTAGGCAACAAAATCCAACATCGTTTGAAAAAAAATCAAATGTGTTTATAAAAATTCACGTGAACATAACAAAGCTACAATGAGCCAAGCAGAGCTCTATGAATTGAATTACCTGACAACAGTCATTGAACTTTACTTAAATGTTTGCAGTTTAACAATTCATTTCAAGTGGTAATGTTATGCAACACAAAGTTATGTTGAACTCGTCATTGTAAAGTCTATGCAAGAAGACACGTCGTCAGAGGTTGATTAAGAATATTTATTCAATATCTATTCTTTTTACCTACTTCATTGAACCAGAAACAGGAACGACTCAGAAAACTACTTTTGAAATTGAGGGAAAAGGAAAAATGTCTTATGTAGGTGTAGACTACATTGCATTATACTGGATAAAATATTAAGCTATAAAACAACCATTCAAAATAGATCGCTGGCTTTCGCGGCCGTTGTCTCCATTTTCTTGGCTTGTGGGTGTGAGCCGCGTCTGAAGATTGTCTTGCGACGTTTCGGCAGTCGTTGCAGCTGCCATCATCAGGTAGTCGGAGTCGGAGACCAACAATTCAAAAATTTAAAAGGAAAATAGAATTCTCTACTATGTGAGGAACATAATAGGTTATACAGAACCTTTAGTTATAGTTAATTCCCCTTCTTTGTTTTATTTTCGGAGATTTTTCTGAGAAGTAAGAGTAGCATTTCTTAAATAAATGTTCTCTTCCACAAGCTGTTTAAGTGAAAGCCTAAACAGTTATAAATGTGAATCAGATTAATTATTACTATAATAAGATAATATATTAATATTAGTATGCTTATTAACTGCAAAAAATACAGTGCCCTACTGACGGTATACATTATCTGTGTACACGCTCGTTTTTTAACACCTTCAGTGGCTCCATGATCTACGAACTACTCTGATCATCGTTTAGACATTGTTCAGTGTGTTGTTGTTTAATATCAAGCAGTTTTTCATTTCATATCTAAATAAAATATTTTTATGAGTTAATTTTCAAGGGTAACATTACTCCCGTAATAATTATTTGAATAGAAAATACTTTTTACACTTTTTGTTGTACCATCAAATATGGATACTTTCACTTCAGGGGCAACATTGATTCTAAATATTAAATTTGATGTAATTTGGTGAATAAATGACGAACTTTGTCTAAATGTATCAAACTTAAGGATTTAAATACTTAAATACGCGTATTTATTCATTCATTTAATGGTACAAAAGCAAATATCTTGAGTCGGTCGACGTTACAATTGTGGTCACAGTATCCACAATTGGCGGTACGCAAAATAAACGCACTACGTTCCGACTAATTTTGTATATCGGATGAACCGTGGGACGTCTGTTTCATAATTTATCTAAGACATCAATTACAAGTTTGTTCTCATGAGTCTCGACAAACTATTCTAATGCTACATCAACAAGAGAGTTTGTAAACCATCGTACATGTTCTTCGGCACACTTTCTTCTGGATAATGAACATGTATCGTTATTATAGAACACCTGCATTGACAGAAATAAATATACGAAGAAAGAAATATTGTCAGAATATTAATTTGAACTATGTTGAACTTCATGTTTCTGGGTCTAAATACAGCGTTCTGTGTGTGATAATGTGTAAATTTGTTTAGCCTTACTCTTAATACATACGTGTTCTTTTATTTCGGCCTATTGATTACGATTTCGCATGTCACAAGCGAAACTGACTATTGAATCCACGACTCCGTACTTGAAATACTCTGTACAGTTAATACTGAATTAGTTTTACATATGTCACAGATTTAAGAAGTTAATAACAACTAAATGCAAGAACGGCATTTCAACGATATAATGCGCTAGGCCCTAAACAATTTTAAGTATCAAAATATATTATTCAAGTCAGTTCTGGAAAATGTATTTTAAGAATACAAGCAGCGGTGTTCTGTAAATAAACACTGGATATAAAAATTGTTATGATATAATATATACGCAATTACTTATGCATAGTAAATTCTCAAAATTGCATTAAAGATAAAAACATTTCCAAAATTTATCACAGAATTCAATACTAAATATATTTAAGTAACATACCAGTTCCCGAGACATTTTGATACAGAAGAGAGGTCATGTGTTGAGATATAGGAAATCGGAGATAACATTCATATCGGCATTAATTTCCTAATGAAATTCAATTTTTCTCCACTGAATCTCAGTTTATTTATACTTGCAGTGTATCTCGCTATTTGTTATCAAAAATTGTAACAAGGATTTTCTCAGCAATTAGTCTGCATCAATACTACCGTTAATATTTTTAAATATTATTCTGCATCACTACCATAGGCCTAAGTTTGTTAGCAATCTGAATACACAGTTTTTAATCCGCTCTTAGATGTGCTTGACCGAATATAAAATTAGTTTTATGCTTTCATTAGGATATACAAGTTTGATATCCAAATAACATATAACTTAATTGAGAGTATTTGAACTAGAAAAATAATCTAATGGCGAGAATATACATTCACTGGGTAAAACAATTTCATGTTTTCATGGAACTAACTTATTTTTTGTAACGTAAACAACGCATCTACATAAAATTAACCAAACAAGTATTTTATGAGGCCAAACATTTATTCTTTTCTTATAACCCAGTGATAAATGAACTTAGGATGGAGCCATTTATTAAAGTGTGTAGTTAATACAGGATCTGTAATTACGTTTTCATTCGCACTTACAAATTAAAACTAGGGTGACCAATATTAAAATATGACTGGAAATATGTTAAGGGAGGGTTTCAAGTTAAGATTGCTGGTTAATATAAAACAATTTATGCTAAAAGAAGTTAAAAAATAAAGTATGTGTTGGCCTAATCAACGAAAACATTTAAGAGTTGACATAATAACATTTTAACATTAACAACTGTATTTGGCTAGATGGAAACATCAGTGTAACAAAAGTTTAGTAAGTTGAGTCCTGAACGGCCCAGAAAATAAACAAGTGATTACTACAGCGTAGTAGAATTAACCTTAATATAGCTTAGCTTCGTGGACTAAAACGGCCACACGCAGGAGTTTTACGCACAGTGGTTACATCACAATCCCTGCCAGTCTTCTTTGATCATGTCGGATACCTTCTCGCCGATCATGATGCAGGGAACATTCAGGTTTCCACTTGTGATCTCTGGCATGATGGAGGCGTCGGCTACCCTCAGCCCTTGCACGCCGTAGACCCTCAACCTGGAGTCGACGACGGCGTCAGGGTCAGTAGCAGGTCCCATCTTGCACGTGCCAGCCGGGTGCCACAAGGTAAACGTGTACATCCTCAGAGCACACTCCAGGTACTCGTCAGACAACATCTCCAGGTGCTCGCATCCTGGGAACTTGTTGGGGTTCACCTTGGCGCCGATTCTTCTCAGAGGCGACGTCTCGCTCAGCTTCTGGCTGAACCTGCCCGCCTCTACGAGGATATTGACGTCATCTCGTTGCGAGAGGAATTTCGGGTATATGAGAGGGTGTGATAAATAGTTTCGGTCTCTAAGCAAAATATATCCTCTACTTTTGGGCCTCATCAGACACCCAAATGTGACGAAGCTGTCTTTGAAAATGATCGGCTCGTAGACTTTATTATAAAATTCGTCAGTGTACCCGACGATGCGCTTCAGGAAAACGCCTCCGTCCGCATTGTCTCCGAAGGGAGACAAGTAATATCCTACGTCAGGATAATCGGAGCTGTTCGCATATGAAGAACTCTGAAAGCCAAAAACTTGAGCAACTCCCATGGCCATTGCCGGTCCTTGGTTACGGAAGAAAAAGTCAGTGAAAGTTGAAGCTTCTGCGACACGGGGCAACACAAGGGCAATCTTGGCATCAACTGTGTACAAAAGCCCACCAAGACAAATGTGATCTTGAAGATTTTGACCAACTTCCAGGTCTGAGATGACCGGCGAGATTCCTACAGATTCAAGATGACTGCGAGGGCCAATCCCAGAGAGCATTAATATCTGAGGCGAGTTGATAGCACCAGCAGAAAGTATGACTTCCTTACGTACAGCCACGGTGTAGTCTCGCCCATGTTTACTAAACACTACTTCTTGCACTCTTTTCGTTCCTGGATCTATGACCACTCGGGAAACTTGCGACTTCAACGTAACATCGAAGTTTGGACGATCTTTGGCGGGCCATACGAATGCCTTGGAAGAACTGCACCGCAGTCCGTTCTTCAGGGTACCGTAAGTGTACATGAATCCATCCTGTCTCTCGCCATTGACGTCAAGTATCTTGTAGCCGAGTTCTTTAATGCCGTCCACCAGCACCTCAAGCAGCTTGTTGTAGTGGCGATACAATTCGACTGACAGGTATCCGCCCGTGCCATGGTACGTAGAGTTCCTCAAGGTTTTGAGCTTCATGTCTTCTGACTTCTTGAAGTAGGGCAGGACGTCGTCGTAGGACCAGCCGTCGTTGCCCAGGCGCTCCCAGTTGTCGTAGTCCCGCCTGTTGCCTCGGACGTACAGCATGCCGTTGATAGCACTGGTGCCACCAAGGACCTTGCCCCTGGGCCAGAGGCACCTGTTGTCGACCATGGCCCTGCAGAACGCCGGGTCAGGCTCCGTCTTGTACTGCCAGTCCGTGGTGGTCCTCTGGTAGGACGCCATCATGAGCGGCACGTCACCCAAGGGCACCTCGTCACCGCCAGCCTCTATGAGCAGCACCGACCAACCAGGAACCTCGGAGAGGCGGTTGGCCACCACAGCCCCGGAGGAGCCGGCGCCGACCACGACAAAGTCGTACCAGTCCCTCAGCTCGCGGCCCATCGCCTCGACATCGCGCGGTCTCTCCTTCTCAGCCAAGATGTCTGGTCGGAACAACTGGATACCTATTTCCGCCACTCTGAAGAACAGCCCGTATATCACCAGCCGACTGAGCGAGATGCGCCTGCGCGTATACTCCACCGTCGGCATGCTAGACTGTATCTGGGAACAGCACATTAACAAACCACCCGTACTCGAAATTGTTGACCAGAAGTAAGCGAACAAATATATATGCCAAATAAACACCTATGTACCATTATAGTTTCAATTTCCGTATAAATTATTTCGACTGTAAAAAAAAACTTCTACTGCAGAAAGTAATATTTTATAATCCATTATCATTCTTCTTAAATTGTGAGATCAACAGGTTACTAAAATTAAATACATATTACAGCAACCCAAGTTTAAGGATTATTCTCAAATCAATTCTAATAAAAAATTAACTTTATGTATCAGGTGACATTAAGGGCTTACCACATTCGGCATCGTAAAACACAAAAAAAAATTAAATAATAATACCGATGTCGTCTGCATGCAGTTAAGAGGATCTACACACATACAGAAAAACAAAAAATAACACCTACGAAACTAGAAGCCTTCCTTAGATAGTTATATAGTCGACATTTCGGAACTCTCTCTCTCCCTCTCATATATTTATTTATTTATTTATTTATTTATATATATATATACATATAATGATTCCGTTTATTTTAACGTGCCTAGTCAGTTTACTTTGTTGTAGTTTTTCAGCGACTCCTTCAATCGTTCACTATGGCACATGTATTTCCATAAAAAAAATGGTTCCATTATTTCCTTGTAAAACGTGCAAATACACAAATACAAATGATTCGCTTTATTAACAGGACATCTTCAGGGTGAAATTCTTATCACTCAAGAAGTTTGTTTTTGTGTCTGTTAGAGAAGCATAGACGAGTATTGACTGTGCACCTTAGAGTTTAAATTTTACCAGCCCAAGTAAAACGTTGCCACGTATATTAAACAAGCTGCACAAAAATATTTTCGTGTGCTGCAAATTTACCCCAGTGCATGTGCAAGGCAGGTAATCTTATTTACGATGCCGCGTTTTCCTGGACCCTGAACAAAGAAATACCCCTGCGTGTTGCGCAGACGTTAAATTCCGTAATAATATCCGTTCCTGAGTCCGATGAATACGCTACTGACTCTTAATTAAGGATTTTAATTAACGGGATTGCTCAGTACGAACTCATATTACCATAACCGGGCCCACAACTGCAAGGCCGGACAGTGAAGTAAAGGCGGTTCGGGATACAATGAGCACTCAGAAAAGTCCTGCTAAATTTATATTTTCAGCCAGTCCGTATCTTTCCTTGCTAATAACGGGGAAATGTCGAACCTCTCTGGACACGTTACTTGATGTTTGCGTGTTCAAGATAAATTGTGCATTCAGCAGGAACCTATACAGTTTGACTAAAAAAAAGTTTATTATTCGTATAAAAGAAAAGTATGTCAAATTCAGTTGATTTTATTTAAGTATTGTTGTATTAAAAAAAAAATACACGGAACTGTATTCGGCAATTCACTGCTGACAGTGCAACGAGTAAGGTTAACTATTGTTATTGTCAAATTATATGCAGTAACAGCTAGTGATTTTTTTTTTTTTTTTAGGTTAAAATCTTTAGTGCTCACTTTATCCCGAACGACTTATAAGACAGTTAGAAAGTCAAAATTTATAGCGAATTTTACGATACACAGAATGTTACAGCATCCCACAAACATGTCTTCATACGTATTTTTTTAATGTATAGTTTGCTAGGACGAGTCGCGATTATTCCCAGGCCGCCGAGCGGTGTGCAGAACAGATTTGGCAGACAGAAGTTTATTAGAACATTGTCAAACGTGCATGAGAGAGGGTCTGCTAAGGGATATCAAGCAGAGATCGTTTCAGGTCCTCTAGTAATATTTAAAAAGCTTATTTTCTGGCGACCGAAAATGGCGATAATAGGTGTTTTTGCGAATCTTTTTTGTTGCATGAACGTCCAGGTGCAGAATCATTACAAAAATCCACCTTTAAGGCCATGCTATCCAGTTTATACTTTTTTAACGGTTTTAAATTTTAACACCTAAATGAAAGAAGATATTTAAAAAATTGTATGGCTGAAATTTACTACATATTATTAATAAAATGGTTATACCTAATTACGTAATAAACGAAATTCTGGTTAATGAACTATTTTAAACAAAACTGCCAGACAGATTTTTGACATCTGCTTTCGTTTAAGTTAAAAAAAAATAATTAACTCAAAAAACATAGAAACTAAAGAGCATGGCCTTGATATTACTCCACAACGGTCACAAATAAATTCTTTGCAGATGCGATCTATCGACGAGATTATTACGCTCCAATTTAATTACTTGCGCCAGAGGCTAGGCTGAGAGTTGATACGCGTGCATGAGTCGGCTTTTTTGCTACTTCTTTGCTTCGAGCAAACAAAATACGTCGAACCAGACGGCCATCTTAAAAAATAAATAAATAAAATTACAATGGAAAAAAATTAATCTGAAAAGGCGCAGCTGTGTTTTACATAATGTAGTGATCCGGGTATTTAACAAAGAAAAAGAAAATATGTCTGAAACAGAAGCCTAAGGTTAAAAAGAAATTGCTCAAAGCGTTTCTTAACATAAGACAGTACTATCTGCATGGTTACATTTGGTCAAATACATAAGACACATGGTCACAGACCACTTACCCAACGAAGACATTTGAACTATATGCGCTGTCTGAGCAATGTATTGAAGCTGAGCCCAAGTCGAAACAATTACGCAGGTTTAATTGGAAAAGGAATATTAAGTCATTAGTCTTCGTTAAGTTCCGTAGTACGAAATACTTGGTCGGGAATCCATTCAAATTGTCCATAAAATACATTCATAAAAAAAGGATTATAATGTGTGTACTACACATTTAAAGACAGCACGGTACCCTCAGCTGTGAAACAAAATAACTCCGCGCGATATTTCGTAATCGCCGTACGTTTGCATTATGATGACACAAGAGAACGATAATTCTCAAACCCTGGCACTAATCGAATCCGAACCCCGGCGGACCTGGAATCGACATAAACCCATGTAAAGACATGTGTGTGCTGTTCCATAGCCGACACTACTCGCGTTTAAAAATATACGCCTATCGACTGAAACACTTCACACCGCTCGGCTCACTGGACAGACGGTCACCTTAAGGCTCGGTTTCAGTTGCCATATTGATTTTTTTAATTTTTCACTTTTTTTGGAATTACAATACGAAAAATGTTTAATATGCGATTATACCTCAAATTCTATTTATATTTCGCTACAGTACAGACATAGCGATTTAGTTGGTAACATATAACTACGCCGCAATGTGTGGGGCACATTATTTTACAATCATAATTCGCCCGACAGATTGCGACCCAACTATACATGGCTAGCTCTATTGCCGTGCTTGTTTTGTAGCTCAAGGTAAATAGAATTTGCGGTATAGTAGCCGATTTAACATTTTTCTTCTTAGAATTACCAAAAAAAGCTCAAAATAATAACATGCAATATGGCAACTGAAACCGAGCTTTCACAGCGAGATCTTGATTGATAAGGATAACGTGAGGTGATATTGTATCAGTGTGCGAGCACAAGGGCCGGTGAAACAGGAGCACCCGGAGAAAAACCGAAAAAAAAAAAAAAAAACTAGTGTCGTAACCGTTTTACTGACCATAAAAGACAGCGTAAGTCGTACCCAGAATAGATTTTTTACAAGTGCGCCAATCTTTAACGACTTGTGACGAGAAAGAAAGGCTGAGAATTAAATTGCCTCACCAGTAGCCGCAAACAAAAAATGTTTAAGGAATGCGGAAGTGAGAGTCTATGTAGCAGCCCAATTTATATATAAATATGTTAAGAAAATGTAAATTTCCTACACCTGGTTCTCGACAAACTAAGCGCTTCTTAAACGTAAAAAAAAAAAAAAAACTTTTAAATTATCACAATTTATAATTTTACTAAATTACTACATACTACACTCTCAGTCATAACAAGTAGTGGACAAAGAAAAATAGCTCCAGGCCTTGAAACGTTATGCAAAATCCAGTGTCAGTTTTAACGGACACATTAAGTATTCTTTTAAGCAGAAATATGTTAAACACGTTGTATATGACCACTAATCAGGCATTTCTTAAAACAATCTTGAGACAGAATTTATTGTACCCGACAAAAATCTGTGTACTCTGTGTTAGCCAACAATAAGTTTTATTAAATAACTGCTTATCAGCGACATCAAAGTTGCTCTATGTCGTCTGTTTCCAAACGGAAATCCTTGGATAGGTCTCAAGTAATCTGTTGTGTTCTTCTGTAGAATGTTTGAAAATAAACTGAACATGTTTTCGACTTGTTCATTTTCTAATTCAAATATATCGTTTTTATGAAAATGACAAATTTCAATAAATTAGACGTAGGTATAAAAGAATGACTACCGTAACTTATAAATCAAGGAGAATAAGAAACAATGTAGGTTTTGCGTTTGACAAACTACGTTATGAGATACACTTAGAAGAATGTTGTGCATCAACCGGGTATGTGCCAGTTATTAATTTTCAGCCGAAGAAGCTCAGTGTATTTCAGCTTCCAAGCCGTCTAACAAAAATTAATTTACTCCTATAAATTCAATATTACTTTTAGTACGACTATTTCAATGCTAAAAACTGTTGATACTAAACAAATAATGTGTACATAACCGGTTGATGTATAACATCGTCTACTTAACGTTCACCTGAACTTTATTTGCGAAATCCACGCGTGCATTTAAGTTCAAAAAGGAAACGAAAAAAAAAACCGAAAATCCTTTAGATTACTTGTTACCAAATTTTTAGACAACCATTTTACCAGAATTAAGCTTTATTTTAGCACAATTTGTAAGACAGAAAGTTTAAATATTTGATTCCAGCACAAAGGATTTTGCAAAAATAATGCGTCAATCTAACAAAATACGTTTCTCAGAAAGTTGACAAGGAATTTCATCTATCGTTGCTCTTTTTCAGTATTTCTTAAAATCTATAAATTCCCATAAACGGTTTTAACGTTGTATCGAACATTCTAAATATTTCGTCGGCAGCGAGATCATAACACTCCGAAAGACCGAATCAGGAGAAGGCCTTGGCCTGCACAAAGAGCGATTCTGGTAAACCACATAAAAGCTAAAATCAGGTTGGCTAAAGCACATATGTAAAGATAAAGTCTGACGTCATCTTTCTGTCTACGAGAAGATAATTACGTAGTAATTTTTATCATTGATAAACTATGATCAAATTTTATTACGACAAAATTTGATTGTAAATATATTATTAAAGAAACGTTAGTGTACTAAGGTAACTGGGGAAACATATCCAGTTACACAGGATTAAACGTTCCGTTAATTATTATTATTACTATTGAAAAATAAAGCAATAGCTGATTACTGACGCTCACAAATTTCCAACGAAAACAGAATCCTATACAGTAATATTTTGTTTGCACATTTAATAAAATATTATGGTTTTAAAATTCAGACTTGACCCACCAAAATAAAAATAATAAGGAAGGTCAGCCAGTACGGACCGCCATGCCATCTCCCAGCATCCTACATGCAGTGGAGAGCTCACCGTGGCATTTATTGTGATACCAGCCGGAAGCTTGGAGCGAAATATGAGAGAAAAGCTACAATTTAATACACTTGGCGAAAATAATCTTTGCAACATTTGTAAGCTCTGCTGAAACTTTTGACACTAAAACGCAACAGCTTAATTTGCAATCCTATTAGAAATCAACGAGAACAAAAATGCCAAGAGAATGTAAACAAAAAAAAAACATAAACTAACTTATACTTTGCACGAAGATGAACAGGAATCGGTTCAAGAGGCCGGCCGAAATGCTACAGCGAAAGATTCTACATATGCCGAAACATTTGATAATTATATACGAAAAAATCTGCTCGCGGATGTGTTGCGCAATAAAATAGCATTATTCCGGCAAAGTGCCTCAAATTACAGCCAAGACTTTGGTGCGAAAATATTTTCACGCCATTTGATTGCAATGCCTTACGTGCACACGGTGCTTAGGTTCGTGGTTATTGGCAGCGCGTCTTTGTTCAGAAGCGTCTCCCATTTGACTGCACCAATCACATACGTTATTCTGGCACTATACGTCTCTCCAGTAGAATCCCAAGACAAGAGAGAGTTACAACAGAGACATTTTCCATTAAGTACAGCTGCAGAAGTGTACAAAGCACTGAAATGAAATGGTGTAAATCTCTTTGTCACAATATCGTAGCTTTACCCATTACTAGAGACATGCAAAATTCGCGTTATTTTCTGACAGCTGACTAGACTCCAAGTGACTATAGGCTCGTTCGACGTCTCCCGCAGTCGTGACTTGCCGCGGAGAATGCTTACACGTTAGAGAGGCCAATCTCTGTAAAGACGTAACACACATAAATGACAACACATAAAAGTTAGTGAGCAGTTGATTCGCAGATTATGCTCCGTTATGTATAGGAAAGTTAAGTTTAGTCTGCTTACAAATGATAACTCGAATTTTGCATGTTTCTACACATTACAGCTGATCAAGATCATGATGTCACTTCACAGCATGGGTAAGAAATAGGAAGAGAGTTTCTTGACACACTCGAAGCACAGAATATTAGGGAATACAGAAGTGAAATATCCAGTAGGACAGTGAACTCAGTCACACACGCCAGAGAAATGGCTTCGCTGGCCAGCAACACGGCGGGAACAACTACCGCCAATCAGAGTAAGGCAGCTGCCCTGCTAGCCGGAAGCCAGTCCAATAGGAAATCTGCTGTAACGTGCAGGAGCCAAACATACACGGGGTTGGTATCAACAGGTCGTTCACCGGAGTTTCACATGTGGGAATCGTTCCTGACGATGCCGCTGGCCGGCGGGTTCTCTCGGGGATCTCCCGTTTCCCCCGCCCATTCATTCCGGCGCCGCTCCATACCCTCATAATATCACCCCTCACCAACGCTAAAGACTTCGATGTTCAGCGCTGACCAAAATCTCTCACTGGTGTCAACAACTCCGGGCAGCCAATGAGCGGATAAGTTCGCTTTCATCAAACGATCCGCCGTAATTTCACATCTATATTACTATTAAGTCTGTGCTCAAAGTGTGTGGTATAGTAGGAGCCTGCAGTCATGCGCTTACGTATACCGCGGAGGGACAGCACCTACCTGCAGACGCCGAAGAGGTGATGCTGACCGGACGGCGGACGGCGGCGGACTGACGGAAGGAAGGCGCACGTATCCAAGTGTTGTCGAGGTCGCGCGAAGGACCGGTTCTGGTCGTCGTAGACGCCCCACAGCGCCAAACACCTGACTTCCCTCGCACACGTGCTACCGCGAAGAATCATCGCCTTCAATCCAGGATACCCTCACTGACCCGTCATGATACTATATCACGTGATGGCGAGGTCGTGCAGCGCGCCCAAAAACCGTCGTGACTCAGCTGCCAAGTTTTCGTTACCTTTGGCGATTATATTTCAAGTAACAGGTATCATGAGATTTTGACACGTTCGTTGCAAAAGGAATTTACAAATATAATTTATTGGTTTGTGGACATACGCCATTGCTCATGTTTTGCTGATCAGATGTACTTTGTCACTCAACACAAGTCTGATCAGCAAAACATGAGCAATGGCGTATGTCCACAAACCAATAAATTCTAGCAGGTATTAGTTCGGGTGTTTTTTTTTTTTTACGAGTAAAATGTATTTGAGTGTCATTATTACAAGTCTGGCTACGTTACAGCACCAAATAAGACCGTGGTTTATTTAAAGTTAGTGCAGACGGAAGGCCTGTATAATTCGTTCGGGATAAACACTAGAAATGTAACCTCTGAAAAACATCACTAACCATTACTGCACATTCTACATTAACTCTAGTTGCCTTACTGCGTGTATGGTTGGCAGCAAAATAACGCAATATAGTTCCAGGTATTTTCCTAATTAAATACAACTATACTGAAACAAAAGCAACCGAAATCCGTATAATGAATTTCACGTAAGTAATAATTGCTTTAATCAATTTGTATAGATTCCTCCTGACTGCACAATTTATCTTACACGCGCAAAAATCAAGTAACGTGTACAGAGAGGTTGGATATTTCCCATCGTCAGCCGTTACGCGCGGAAAGATACGAATTGACTGGAAGAAAAGGACTTCAGCAGGGCTTTTTTGAGTGCTCACTTTATCCCGAACCGCCTAAAGTACTCTATACTGTAGAAACACTCGGGGTACGATATTGACGAAATGCATTAAAAGGCAACCGAACTTAACCTCAAATTAATAGTGAAATCAGAAATTCTAACATCACATGCGCTTGGCTTTAACGCAGATAAATTTTCTGAAATGAATCCGAAACAAGAATTATGATAAAAAAAAAACACATAATTTCAAGTTTGAGGCTATACTTCCTACTTAATGTGGCCGCCTGAGCAGGCCGCCGAACAGTGAGTAATGTTTCGGTCAATAGAAGAATATTTGAAAACTACCCAACGTGCATGAATGTTTGCTTAGAAATAATATTGAAAAAAATTTACACGCGTAAACCTCTACTGATCCTTAAAAATTATTTCCTCGCGACCGAAAAAGGTGAAAGTCATGTTACATAGGTCCTTTTAGGTGTGCAAATTTTGGTGCAGACTTAAAACAAAAAGGACAATCGTGGGCAATAAACCTGAATCTTAAATTAACACCATAAAAATATAAGATCACCACTGAATGTCCCTAGGAGATTGACTGACGAGAATATTGTACGCCAGTTCAAAGACGCGTCTAGAGGCTAAGCCCGGTTCACACTATCCTTAATTATCTACTCAATTCCTTACGTACCTCTGTTCATAAACATCGATAGCGATTTTACACCAGAATTATGTAGCAAAACTTTTGTGTTGCGTACACACTATCACTGTTTACTAACAACTATCGGTAAATAAAGAAGAAAAACATGTTTGAGGTGTTCGTTGCCATAATCCATTCCCGAAAGCTATTTCACAAACAAGACAACCACGTGACTCCCAAGTAAGTTGAACTATCGTGTATTATTTAGGTTTTGATAACTCCGGCAGCCATTGTTTAGCAGAAAACAAGAATTTTATTTATATTCAAATCACATTGGCAACCCTGCTTGCTTACTTCGCCTGCGCCGTGCCTGAAAGAGTGCACTGCGCATGCGCGTGAACATACACTACGATGAAAAATAGGACGGGCTCTATCTGTGAAATTAAGTACGTAATTCTGTCTGGAACCAGAGTAGTTGCGGTACACACTGTCACAGTATCACTTGCACAGAATTTGGTACGGAATTATATACTAAATTTTGAAGATTTCAACGTCTTTTTATATATATATATATATTCGTACCAGATATTTTTTTTCTTACTTTAGACATAAATTGTGATTAAATCTTTCTCTAAGGAACTTTGTGTATCTCTCATAGTTTTTGCGTAATAAGCAGTAAACGTCGAAATTTGCACTGTACGGTTTCATGCACGCCACTAAAACCAACTGACAAACCAAACTGAAAAAATTCACAGTGTATAACAATGTTGTAGGCTATAACTTGACACATATAAAATAAAAATTAAATATTTTTGTATTTAATTAAAAAATGCTAAATTTAGAAAAGAAAATTAAAAAGTTTTAACAATTTCAAAATTTATATTTTGCTTTGTTTTTATGTGTGTCAAGTTATAGCCTACAACACTGCTATGCACAGTGAGTTTTTTTCTGTTTGGTTTGTCAGTTGTATTTAGTGGCGTACATAAAACCGTAAAGTGCAAATTTTGACGTTTACGACACATTACGCAAAAACTATAAGAGATACACAAATTTCCGAAGAGGAAAATTTAATCACAATTCATGTCAAAAATAAAGAAAAAATGCCTGGTACAAATATACATATAAAAAAAAAAGGCGTTGAAAACTGATGTGAACCACGTTCTTAAGACGTGATGTGCGTGCTGTGTTTCGCTTAGGGCCCCGCACTTTAAGGCCTTGAACTCACAAATTACGTTCATCCAAACCAAGGGAACAGACTGCCACCATAAGTAACATGCTCAGTGCTGTAGTCGGGGGTATACGCGGGTATACGCCGTATACCCTCTCGTTGATTCGGCCCAGTACAGTATTCCTTCTGCTTACCTTACCTTGCTCCTGAGTATATCCTGTACCAATTTTACCTTGCTCGTGAGTATATCCTGTACCAATTTTACCTTGCTCGTGAGTATATCCTGTACCAATTTTACCTTGCTCGTGAGTATATCCTGTACCAATTTCACCTTGTTCGTGAGTATATCCTGTACCAATTTTACCTTGCTCGTGAGTATATCCTGTACCAATTTTACCTTGCTCGTGAGTATATCCTGTACCAATTTCACCTTGTTCGTGAGTATATCCTGTACCAATTTTACCTTGCTCGTGAGTATATCCTGTACCAATCTCACCTTGTTCGTGAGTATATCCTGTACCAATTTTGGCACTAGGGTGCTCAGTCGCGAGGCCAAATTTTCTCGATCACCAGGTTATACATCAGTGCGTTATTATTCCATTCAAGTATTTTTTTAATGCATAAATTGTTAACCCTGGACGCCCTCAACTTTGGCAGTCTTCGGTAAGGATTCGTTAGTCCTATTCGAGTTGCGTGTACCTAGGGGGAACAACGACATTCGGGCCAAGGACCTTCCCGTCAAGCGAAGCACAGGTGGACGGCCGAACAGGCCGGGCGGGCAGGAGGCGGGACATACCCGCGGGAATCTCGCGGAACCGGGCGGGCCGGGAGGAATTAACTGGACATGACCCCGGGCCCGAGGCTCCGGTGGGTAGGTCGTGGAGCTCATGACGGAGATGCCCCGGGGAGATCGCTAACGGTACGCCTCGTCACTGACACGCACTTGGTCCGACCACTAGCATTCATGCTTCCCTAGCCTTAGAGCGGGGCGCATCATTTTTCCCCAAAAACATTTTCCCAAGTAGTATTTTCAGTACTCCATTCTGCATGAAAGTCGTTTCGCCGAAAATCATTTTCTTGAAAATCGTTTCGCCTAAAACTCCTGTGCATGTAAGACATTAAAACAAGTTGGTGCTAAATTATTTTCACCAAAAACCCTGTCTATACCCTTAATTCTTCTTACTCCTCCTCCCCCTGTGTTCAAGACTTTGGTATACGCTGCTCACGGTAACGTCAACACTTTCTACGGCCCTAACAACAGATATAATAAGAAAAATTACATTTTATCGTTACTTAAGATGTTAACTTATGACTAGAGATGACGGTATATCGCGAGAATACTTGACAGTTTGTTGGGCTTCAACAAACGTTCAGCTTATAAAATGATTACATACTTGTACGTAGAGCTGTAGTCAATTTGACGAAACCAATAAAAATCCCACTATTAATATTTGATGTCTATTATTGGTCTGCATACAGCTACGTTGTGTCAGACGTATAGCACTCAATCATTAGTGTTTCCAAGGGCATTTTGCCAGAAACAATTTTCGCGATATACCATCATTAGAGATGATGGTATATCGCGAAAATGTTTTGTGCCGATATATCCTTGAAAACACTGTAGTTCTTGCAACATTATATGATTCGGTTATAGAGTTCTGACACAACGTAGCTGCCCGCAGACCAGCAACAGGCATCAAATATTACAATATCAGGATTATTATTGGTTCAGTCAAATAGGGTAACAGCTACAAGTACAAGCTAAAGCCAGTTTTCTTTTGGTAAGGTGAACGTGTGTTGAAACACAGCAAAGAGTCCAATTTTCCCGCGATAAACCATCATCTCTAACCATCATCTTTAACTACGGAAGATCCTATACAAGCAAACACAGCTGAGCGGGGATTATAAACCAGTAGGATACTCCTGTAAGGTCCAGTAGTGAGCAGAGTATCGGCCAATACAGGTTTGTGCGAAAACAATACTCAACGTGCGTGATGTGTACTCAGGAATTGCATTCAAGGAACGTTACACGCGAGTATACACTTTTCAGGAGCTGCACTAATATTTAAAGTTTATTTTACCGCGGTCAAAAATAAAAAAAAAAGTTTCCTTAAGAGAGCTTGGTAGATAAATAAACGCAGAAAATATCAATTAATTTCTACGCTTTTTTCGAAGCCAATATGGATAAAATACTCAATGACAATCCTAGATAATGGTATTTGCCAACTTTATGAGTAAATATTTATCCAAAATTACTAATTCTTTACACGTGTTCTCTTGCGCCGCAGTTAAATGCACGAGGTTCCGGCGTCAGAGATTGTGCCTCAGAAGTTCGTAACACTAGAAACAATTTTGTTTAAAACGTTGGCTAAAACTATTGTCTAGGATTGCTACTGTTTAATTTTCGCAAATTGGCTTCAAGAAACCTACAGTTATAGATTATCGTTTTCAGCGTTGAATTATGTACCACGCTCTCTTAAAGAGGGATGACAATCATTGTTCATTATGTAAGACTGGTACAACACACATTTACCTCCAATGTTACGTCATTAAATGATAGGATCGCCACTGAATGCCTTCAAAAAGGCGAGTTATCTGTGAGAAGACTGTACGCCATTTCAGGAATTTGTGCCTAGGGGCTAGGATGAGGTTTGACGCGCCGTGTTGTGTCGCCCTTAGATGTCCATACTTTTTTTTAAGGATTTAAGGGGTATTGATCCCTACAACCTTGGATTTGTCTGTTTCTCCTCGATAACTTCTGTTCCAGTCGATGTATCAAAATTGTTGTCACGACAAGGCATAGATACAAACTTAATCGATTTCCTGTAATTGCTGGAACCATAATATATACATTATTTTGCAACGGGAAACAGCTGAAAAGGAAAACTTGCTTTATTTACGGGAGCGACTACAGAGGCCGCAACATTAACAGAAACAATGCCATACGGATTCTAAAAAGTGAATGAAACAATAAACAATGCCTTGTCAGTAGAGACATGCAAAATTCGCGTTATCATTTGGTATCAGACTAAACTTCACTTTCCTATACATAACAGAGCATAAGCTGCGATACAATTGTCCACGAACTTTTATGTGTTGTCATTTACGTGTGTTACGTCTTAACAGAGATTGGCCTCTCTACTGTGTAAGCATTCTCCGCGGTAAGTATTGACAATATCGGCCAGCGGGAGACGTCGAACGAATCTATAGTCACTTGGAGTCTAGTCAGCTGTCAGAAAATAACGCGAATTTTGCATATCTTTACTTGTCAGTGTGAAAAAAGAAAAACAATGTGTCTATTCCCTGATCTATAAGAAAGACCTTAAAACCGATCTGACAGGGATCAATCCCCCTTAGTGGCCAACAGCTTAATACGCCCACGGCCAACAACTATAATAAAGAATCTAAAACACCATAATTCAAAATTACTCAATAATCAAGACAACACGAACATTTTAGAAGATTCAAGGACAGTACAGACACATAACGCGTGTCGAATTCCCGACACAGAATCCGAAAAACCTAAACGCCCACGGTGGTGGCTACTGAAGAACTCTTGAGCTCTCCGCACTTCTTGGACGCTAACCCACAAAATACGAAAAATTGTAGCGCCAGTACCTTGAAATTATTTTTAATAAACAGATTACCTTTTGTTGAGTTTTTTTTATCATTGTACAGTGCTAAATGCAATATTTTCAGCACCATTTTTTTCGACGGCTGTGCTTCTAAAGGTTGAAATTACCGTGTGGCACTGATTCCGTTTGATACTCGAGGCAATGGTATCAGTTGGACTCGGTTTGATTCTGACCCCATCGTCGCCCGACAAGAGAGGTAAAAAATGTTTCCTGCTTATTGAAGTTATTGGAATAACCCGGGCCCTTCCGGCAGGCGAGTGTGCGCCAAGTGTGAAATCGGGCTGAGTTTATGGAGCCGAGTAAGCTGGTCTGACACTGGCGTCGGGGTCGATGTTTCGATGGGTCGATATATCGAAGCGGGGCGGTGCGGAAGGGTGGTCACCGGCCGAGTTATCTGATCGAGGGTTGATACGGGCATCGGCAGGGAGAAGGCAGCGGGACGAGATACGCGGGTAAATGTGTGCGGAGTAGGTTATCGACCTTGTCATGAGCAACCCTCGCTACTTTGCACCCACTGTCTGCCCCTCATCGACCTGAACATGTCTGTCGGAGTGTTCGGGACTCCCGACACGGCTATCGTGCAGTCGTTCGTGAGCTGGGTTCCGATGTGCTCTGCGAGGAATGGGGAAAAGGGGGGGTAGAGTTTATTTAGATCACACGTGTTCTTCTGCCCCTGTCTCCAACAAAGGTCTGTGTAATTTCTTGAAAACTATCCGTCTACTTTCTCAGTTATGTTAGTTCTCAGCTACAACAATAAAATATTCTTTCAGTGAAATATTGTGGACTTGCACAATTACAATGCTGCGTTATCTCCGAAAAACAAACGTGAATCAAACAAAAACAATATAATAAAAAAAGGAATTGTCTGTATGCAACACATATGCCTACATGTACAAGAAAACCTGAAATATCCCAAGAGGAACTGTGTCAAATCACAAAAAATAAAAAACGAAAATTAAAAGTTCAAAACAAAAAAATTAAGTGACGACGTTGCCCTACTATGGCGTAAGACTCTACATACCTAGCTGACATGTAAGACATTTGAATGGGACATCAATGTTAACATAAATTACATCTCTAAGTATCCTTTTTAAATATAACTTTTTCTGACCTAAGAAGATTCTATTTATTAAGAAAAACTGCCATAAAAAGATTTTTTTAGAAAAAATTATTACCTCATATTTTATTTTCATAAAGTGTTATCGTAAATATTTATTGTTTTGATAGTTTAATACTATAGACTACACAAAAATTGTCGCAGTTTTCCCCACTGTCGCAGTTTTCCCCACTGTCGCAGTTTTCCCCACTGTCGCAGTTTTCCCCACTGTGGCAGTTTTCCTTAGGAAATTGTTTGAAGCAGTTCAATAGAGAATTTTTATTTCCCATTTGAAAACGGTAGCTGCTAGGCACAGTCCTAAATACAGTTAGCGAGAGTTTCGAGACTTTGGGAAAATAATCCTAACACGCAAATTCACGAACAGTAAAAACACACTGTATGCCTAACTGAAACGTAAGGGAACGAATTACGTTATGTAATTCCGTCCTTAAAAGTAATTATGTTATAATTAATTGTAACAAATAATATTCGTGTTGATTACAATGAATTTAATAAACTGGCATAATCGTGTGATTACTGTATTTCTGACTGTTACAGCCTGAAATTGTATTCAGAGATGTACAATTCATTTGCTCGAAAGCAATATTCACTGTCGCCTCTGCCAATAGGCTGGAAGAAGACAACCACGAAAGGCTATAATTGCAGTAATGTCGGTAAAATTAAACCTGCTCTAAAGTAGTGAGCAGTGACGGACACAGTGCAGTACAGCATATGAATAAAAACTGTCAAACTTACAGTCAATTCTCGATATCAATAAAATAAGCAAAGTCTAATTTGAATAGTACACGCCTTTCAATATGGGAAAATGAGAAGCAGGCAATTTTATAACGATTTGAAAAATCGGTAGAGCCACGGATTTTTAGTCGACAGAATTTTGCATCAACTCGCTTGCAAAATTCCTGACGTCCACATCGGTAGTTCTGCTTCACGGTCAGTGATTGGAAGTTTTAAACTCTCCGCGTCTTGGGGTTCTATGCGCCAATCACAAACTGTGGTGTTGCCGTAACCTTGCTCTGATTGGCACAGTCGAATGAGACACGCCTCTACGTAAACACAAGCAGCCAATAATCTTGAAGCAGAGAGCTTCAAACCTAAAGTCAGTGCGCACCTGATATCCATAACATTAAAAAATGCGGTATCGGTAGAGCCACGATTTTATGGCGAAAAGATTTTTGCAACATTTGGTTTCGATGCGCCATGTGCACACCTGCAGCTCTGCTACATCGTCTGTGGTTGGATGATTTTACTCTCACTGGCCTTGGCAAATTATAGACGTACAGACTCACAATAATCTTATTCTGATTGGTGCAGTCAAATGAGAAACGTGTATGAACAAAGACACGCTGCCAATAACCTTGAAACAGAACTGCCGATATGCACGTGAGTCACTGAAACAAAGTGGGGCAAAAATCTTTTCGCGACAAAATCGTGGCCCTAGGTATCGGTAGAGATAATAATGATTTGTCGCGGGAAAACTTGACTGTTTGCTGGGTATCAAAGAACGTTCAGCTTACCAGAAGATTACTGGTTACCACTTGTACTTGGGGAGCTGTTACTCTAGTTGACTAAGACAAAAGAATCTCGATATTGTAATGTTTGATGCCCTGCTATTGGTCTGCAGATAGTTACGTTATGGCAGACGCTTATCATCCAATAATTAGAGACCTGAAAAATTCGCGTTTTTTTTTTTTTTTGGCACACGCTAGAATTCCACCAACTGTAAGTTTGTGCTGCTTTAATAATTGGACCTTGACTTATTTGACACCGCGTGGAAAGCGCCTAGACCATAAAAAATAGAGCCACGATTTTATGGCAAAAGATTTTTGCAACATTTGGTTTCAATGCGTTATGTGTACATCTGCAGATCTGCTGCATCGTTTGTGTTTGGATGATTTTACTCTCACTTGCCTTGGCAAATCACAGACGTATGAAGTCACAATAATCTTATTATGATTGGTGCAGTCAAATGAGAGATGTGTCTGAAACAAAGAGACGATACCAATAACCATGAAGCAAAGCTACCGATGTGCACGTGAGTCACTGAAACAAAGTGGGGCAAAAATATTTTCGCGACAAAATCGTGGCTCTAATAATAAAATATCAACTAAACGCAGGTCTAGTCAAATGAACATCTGCTGTGTACTTACGTATACGTATATTCTTGGAGGCTAGCCTACAGGCTACCGGTTTCTACCAATGTTGCAAGAAACTGCATTGTTTTCAAAGGTATTTTGACACGAAATATTTTCGCGATATACCATCACCTCCAGGTATCGCATTCAATGAATATCTGTGCGGCAGGTACTTTGTCGTTACGTTTCACCAACAACACCTTCGTCATAAATCGCGTTAAGTCAACACATGATACGGAGACAACGGAGAAAAAAGCACTGTATATCCTTCAGTGGCGTAGCGTGGCTGTGCTCCAAGGCATGCGGTATTAGCAGCGACTATACGCTTTGAGCAGTTGTGTTGTTGCAGAGACCAAGGTGTATAGCTATATTATAAGTACCTTGCCTCTTGTACGCTACTGGCTGTGGAGTGTTCCTGACCATACAAGTCAAATGGTTCCTCAGACAACTCAGTGTTGTGTATAGTCACTGCTGGTCACCGCACACCTTGGAACACTCCACGCGACGCCCCTGATATCCTTTGTCTCTGCATTGTTCTCCTGAAACACTGCGACATTTGTATATGTGCGTTGCAATCGAGTCACTGTGCAGTGAACAACAATGCACAGAAAATTCGTCGCGGTGACTGCGAACCAAAGAACGTGTAAAACCTGTCCCAACACACCTTGCTGATGTCATGGCTGTTTTTTATATGAATATATGTTTCTGTTACAATATTCTTAACATGGCATCGACCAACCTCAACGACGGCTTCAGACACGTCGTATCCGGCTACACTGTACGTGCCATGGACGTTCATCTGCCGGTCGCATACGATAAGATAACCTTGAGCTTTAAGGTGCCGCCTACACGTCGCGTAGACTAAAGTCTCCACTTTTCATAGAAACTATAAAATGCGAATATTTGATTTTCTAAAGAAAAAACTTAACTAACAACGCGCATTATATTTGCTTTTTAATACAATTTTCAAGACACATTTTGTTTAATATCTTTGAAATTTCTTGCAATACGAGTCCTGAGTTTTCTAAGTTTTGTTTCATATATTTGCTTAGGTGTTTTTTTTTTCTGTCGTTTGACAAAATTTCTCTTGGTATTTTTCACAATTTTTAATTTATGTTTATGTTGACTACAGTCAATTGACCTTGTTTATCTATTCTTTTTTCTTGGTTCACTCTTGATTTTATAAGACGACATAGCACTGCAATATGTCCATAGTAAATATATATATATATATATATATATATATATATATATATATATATATATATATATATATATATATATATATAAGTATTTCAACATAACCAAACTGACTTTATTTCACAGTGCTGTGCAATGAAACATTAAGCTGTGGCATATCTGTGAAGAATTTATAAGACGACTAACTGTACAATCTCAATACCAGAACTGTACAATCTCAATATCATAACTGCATGCATTAAAATGCCAGTGTGTCCGATGTGTTTGTTTATGAGTATCTAGTGTAGCCTACGACAAAATTACAGGTAGGAAGTGTCATAACGTCATTCCTAGAGAGGAATCCGTTGACGTCTTGCTCAGTCTACCTACTCGAACAGCTTCATTTGCATCGACAGTGTAAGACAACACTGATATATCAAAACAAGTTGTGGTTTCTTTTAAAAATGTAGAATTCTACTCATCACACCTGCCTCTACCATGACCTGTAAAACAACATGCCACGAAAATATTATATAAAATAAGAAAACTACACATAGTGTTTGTGTGTGTGTATATATACAGAGTGAGGAACAAAGTGTTACAGAGCAATAGCACTCAAACTAGTGAACATATCCACAAATGTTTCAGACAAAAGTTTCAGTTCTTGAGAACGCCGTCACACTGAGCCACCCTACTTTTATATCGGTGGAGGCGCTCTGCAGCTACGTCAAGGTCAACTCCACTTTGTTAAATGGCACCATGCATCTTGTTTTTTCAATGACATAAGTACCGATTTAGCGACGATTTCAGCGACCTACACCACCAATGTGCAGTGTATCTCAAATAAGTAGGCCATCGTGTACGCGAATAAAAATACATTTTATGACTACTGTATTTAGATTTCCTCGTCTAGGTACAACACCAAAATCAGTAGATGTCCGTTCTGTAATCCAGTAATCTGGATATCATAGAACGCTTCACCATTACGTAAAATTAATAGTAACGTAATAGCAGTTATTTTAATAATAGGTGTAGCATTTAAATTAAATTAGGGTGGGAGATTTTTGCACAAAAAAAATGTGTTCTTCAAGCGGATATGACTAAATAATAAATTACGAGCTAGTTAAAAACTGTACAATTTGCTTCAACAAATGAGCTGAGATAAACGGAAGTTCATTATTTGCAAAAATTTACTATCGGAAATTATAATTAAAAAAAAAAAATACAGAAAACCCATACCCCTATCTTCATTAGAATATTATGTCCGTAAAGAAAAAACTTTTACGTGTACAAACAATACACGTAGCTTCCTTTTTCCATTTTCACTGTTTATGTTATACGAACCCAATTAAATTTTTGTTAGTGTGCATCCCTTACATTTGGCCTTAGGAGGTTAGTTTCAACATATCGGATAAAGTGTAACGAGTAGTAAATCCTTTATTAATAGTATACTGGCCATATACCCAGTAACTTTTGAAGTTACGACACAGAGATTTAAGAGAAATCTTCGCCGGTGTCGAATTCTCACCTTTGACAGCGTAGCGATAAGAGCCAGTGTCCCACGCTTGATGAGAAACATATCGCCTCTATTCGCACTGGCGTGCAAAGTTTTCGTTGTAGTATTTTTCCTACGGGACTTCAAAAGGTGACCACAACATTTTATTTTTGAATAGTATGAAGTAAAGACTAACAAATGCCTCTCGCTTTGCAATTTACGAATAGTTAATATTGTCGGAGTTACAACAGTATAAAAAAACACCTTTTCTGCCATTTTGAGAGGGCCGAAAATCATGTTTCTAACAAGCGTGTTGAATTTTTGAAAACATAGAAGCATAGTTTCAAGTGTGTGTTCTTTTCGTAGGAAAACATAATATGAATAAGTTAAGTGGTTTCACGTAAAAAATAATACGCTGCAACGCCGTCCATGCGCCAGTCGAGGACTCCTCTTAATAACAGTTTTATCTAATACGTCCAAATTAGTCGTGAATGTTACACCTACAGGCAATACAACGACGTTGGACACGTCCCACAGAACAGACTAACAATACCACCAGATTTACCGTAGAAACACTGGGAAAATGTGAGAGGTCTACCTTGACCAAATCCGGGTGCGTACAAAAAAAAAGACGAGCGGTATTTTAATACAAGTTTTTGTCTGAGCATGACTGAGAAAACATAACCTTCAGTGACTCGTAAGCATTTGAAAAAACCTGTTGATGACCATTAAAAATACCAAAACTCCTTTCCCAAAAAAAAAAAAAAAAAAAGTATACATTGGTGTTCTTTTCATGAATTCGTAATAAATATATTCGGAACACGTTTTGCGTAGAAAAAATAACACACGTAACACGCTTGAACATTTTCATACGTCAAGCGAAGTCATGCTTCATTATTTCCGGAGTTTTTGCGATGATTATTTTTTTAAGCACAAATCTGTTCGGCGGCAGTTTAGCATGAAATAATTTTCGCCCTGACAGCTATTTTTTCGAAACAAGAAATCATACGGTTTTCACTAAAGTTTAACTAACGAGAATTTCGTTAATTATGTTATTACTTAAAACCATAGACATAGATATAGGTAGACCCAGTGTGCCAAAAAATATATATATAGGCAAAAACAACTTCGCTCCCTAAACAGCTGATTGTGGCCTGTTTTCGCATGGAAGCAATTTGAATTTGCAGTAGCGTGTTGTAAAAATGGTCCAGAAATGTGTTGTCTACGTCTGTAATGAAAAAGCAGTCAAAGGGACACTAATATAATTCAACAGGTACGCTTGTTTAACCGATTTTAATTCATATATTATGTAATACTTGAATTTGTTTTTTTTTATGTTAAAAATCAAGCTCTGTATGTATATTTGCACTTGTGTTATACAGATAGTTATTTGCGTATAAAATAACACATTAACTACTTATGTATGCAAAATTTATTGTAATTTGGTTTTGAATGTGTCTTCTTTGAATTTTTAAGAACATATCGCATATATGTACTTATTTTGCACATAGTTTCTTCACATATTAAATACGAGGATTTTAGATTATTTTAGACATTTATAAGTTTTTTGTAATGTTGTGGTTAGTAATTAATTTGCCTTGATTTTTTTATAAATACAGTATATAATTTATACTTGTGCTTGTGGAGATAGTTTCTTGGCACTTGGCGAGTTTAACAAGTAATGGAAACTGTTCGTATTTTATTAAAACACAAAAACGTTTAATATTGTAAGGAAAGTGAAACATTTGTAATCTTAAAAAAAAATAATTTTACTGGTTTTGTACAATTTATTTACAGTGTTACAAATATAGCTGCCGACTGTACACAAGCTGGTAGGCTGACTTATATTTGTCAGTGTACTATTAACTGTTTGTATAATGCAATTATTGCAAAAATGTTGATACTGTATTTGGTGGAAGCAGAAATATGTAGAAACAGGGGCTTTGTTGGCACATAAATTCTTATCATAACATGCTTGAAAATTTAAGTTCTTGAGGACAATTTAGAGTTTATAAAATAACAGTCTCAAATTTCTTAGAAATTTTTACATTTATGTTATTGCTTACACTTTGCTTTTTTAGAAATTCTGAAAGAAAAAGGTAAAATTTATTACTATACTGCAAATTATATTATCCTTACACTACAGTACAAATATGGCGATTAAGCTGGAAACTTATGAGGGGGTTAGCACGAAAGTGAAGAAAGTCATGAATGCTGAGCTTGCAGAATAAAGTGTTTTTTTTGTAGGAACTGATAAAACGATTTTCCACAATGTAATCAAATTACTTACTTCACTTTAATTTTAACCACTCATATAATTATGCCTCTATCAGACGGGCCATTTTTTTAATATTTTTAATTTGCCTGACAGATTGCGACCAAATCACACATTACCAACTCAATCACCATGTCTGTGAGGGCCGCGGTGGCCGAATGGTCAGACCTCTGGCCTCCAACCAAGGCGATCCGGGCACGATTCCCGGCGGGGTCGGTCCCCGGATTTTCGCATGTGGGAGTCGTGCAGGACGATGCCGTTGGTCGCCGGGTTTTCTCGGAGATCTCCCGTTTCCCCCGCCCTTTCATTCCAGTACTGCTGCATACCCACCCCATGTCACCCCTCACCAGCGCTAAAGACCTCGATGTTAAGCGCTAACCAAAATATCTCACTCACCATGTCTGTATTGTAGTGTAAAGTAAATAGAATATAAGGTATAATCGCAGACTTAACATTTTTCTGCTCAAAATTTCAAAACGACGAAAAATAATAAAATTCAACATGGCGACTGAAACCAAGCCTTATATTAATTAGGTACCTGTTACCTGTATGCTGGATCGGAGCCAGCTTAACGAAACCTCTCTCGTACGAAACCTCTCTCGTACGAAACCTCTCTCGTACGAAATCTCTCTCGTACGAAACCTCTCTCGTTCCCACGGTGTAACTTAGCCAGAATTTTGTAGCAGGATAAATTGGATAAATTGATTTAACTAACTGTACACACATTATATATATATATATATGTATATATATACACATATATATACATATATGTGTGTACGTGTGTGCGCGCGCGCGCGTGTGTGAGTAATATTACAATGCAGGGGTATAAATGCAGTTGTGAACGTTATGAAAAAAAAAACTGATTAATCAAGATTAAGTTACCTACAACCCCTATCGTTAACAACATAGATTATGGCCTATGATGGGTCTATCCGTATATATGTCGTTGGTTAAAACCATTCTATTAATTGTCTTGAAAACAAATGCCAACATGGGTAATACTATATTAAAACTAATGTTTGATATCTTCTCCTGCTCAGGCTTATAAAATAACTATCACGAAAACTAAAAAAAAAAAGGGTAGTGGCCTTACACAATTTCGGCCAAAATACATTTTTTCCTTAGAGTAAATATAGGGCAGCTGCGTACGAAATTGTGTGTTCAACATGTGTCACATGACTTTAGTGAAACATGCGCGGGAGATTTGTAATAACATTAAGAGAAAAGATAATAATTGCTTAGTAATCACAACCATGTTGGGTTATTTTGGTACCTTGAACAAATGAGAGCAAACTACCATATTATCGCATAGTATAATTGCGAAGAAATTTCAGAACGACAAACGTAAACAATGTTTGCCACGTTACTACTTTCCTTAACCCAGCTGTTTTTAGTAAAAAGTAAATATTAGCTACATAGTAACTATAAGGTTTTGACCCGAGATCTTGGTGACATCACATGACTAAATATATATACTGAAAGGTACGCCATGCGTTTCAAACAACACGACTGCATTTTAAAGCCGAGAAAACATAAATAAACGACACCAAACTCTCGAGACCATGTTGGACACACATTTGTGACGTCATGTTCCCTCTACTATATATTGTCTCTATAATTTTTTTATTACTTTAGACAAGATGGACTTAAAAAGTGCAGTTCTCTGTGAAGTGTACAGCCAATGCTGTAGCAGTATGAAACCAAATGGTCCTGCACAGCGGGCAAACTTGTAGGACAAGAGTTCACGAAGGCCGACGACGCGTTCAAAGCGCGTTACATAACATGACCGTTACGGAAAAAAACAAGAGCTTGAAAATTTCTTGCCCTTGTCACATCCGGTTGCGCTTTTGGCCAATGACGATCATTAAATTGGTGTTCCTGTTAAAAAAATTTCGTAATAAGAGGTTTGCCATCATGTCAAAGATGGTTCTCGGTTCGTTGGACACTAATCAGCATTCTGCTTACGTTTCTTCTCACCATTCACCCCCTTTATCCATTACATATCAACATGCGAAGTTAACGTACCAGGAATGTAATTACTACTGTCTACAAGCACATGCAGAGTCCCGAGTAAGTATCACTACCGGCTATTTGCACCGACGAGCAAGTGCAGAGCAAGTAAAACTGGCCTTTATTAGCATCTCTAATTACACCTGGAACTCGATAACCTCCACGTTTTTTAGCTACAAACAAATCTAATGTAACTGTGCCGAAGTACCTATTTGACAAGTGAATATTTACAACCACTTTGAACCCATCACGTGATCTCTTGCACTTTTGTGGGAGCGTATTTATGATGAGTGAGTACCAGTTCCAGATTTCCCCGTTTGACGTCTGAAAACAGCGGAGTGATAAGAGCCAGTGTCTCACGCTTGACGAGAAGCATATCGCCTCTATTCGCAGCTCGCCAAACTGGCGTGCAAGGTTTTCCTTGTAGTCTTTTCCCTACGGGACTTTAAGTGTTACCTTAACATTTTATCTTCTGAAAGGCCAACACTTATGTATCTTGTTTTACGTTTTACACGAATTCAGGAGGTATTTTTGGAGTTCAGCTACCATAAAAAAATCAGTTTTTATCCATTTTTAGAGACCCGAAAATCATGTTTCTAACAAGCTTGCTGATTTTTTTAAATTATAGAAGCGTAGTTTCATGTGTGGTGAGTGAGAGAGAAAGAGAGAGAGATTTTTGTCTGGGCTTAACATCGAGCTCTTCAGCGCTGGTGAGGGGTGACATGAGGTGAATATCGAGCGACGCCGGAATGAAAGGGCGGGGGAAACGGGAGATCCCCGAGAAAAAAAACCCGCAGACCAACGGCATCGTCCGACACGATTCCCACATGCGTAAATCAGGGGACCGACCCCGCCGGGAATCGAACTCGGATCGCCTAGGTGGGAGGTCTGACATCTTGACCACTGCGGGCCCTTCCATGTATGGTATTTTCGTAGATAAACGTAATTATGAATAATTTAAGTGGTTTGGCGTAAAAAAAAACGCGTGTAACAGCACAACACCGTCTATACGCCAGGGAAGAACTTTCCTTAGTTCCACTCTACAGCAGCTAAACACAACTCAGAAACTAAATCTACGTAACTCCCACAAAAAAGGGATATTTTATTTAAGGGCGCGGTTCACCTAAGTTTTCAACATCTTTATTTATTTTTATATTTGTACCATATATATTTATTCTTATTTTAGATATAAATTGTGATTAAATCTTCCTCTTAGGAAATTTTTGTATCCCTCATAGTTTTTGCGTAATGAATCGTAATCGTAAAAATTTGCACTTTACGGTTTTAAGTACGCCACTAAAACCAACTGATATACCAAACCGAAAAAATTCACAGTGTATAACAATGTTGTAGGCTATGATTTGACATATATACAAACAAAAAAAAATACTGTTCTATTTAATAAAAATGCAGAATTTTGAAATGAAAAATAAAAAAATATTAACAACTTTTTATAAATACAGAAAAATTTATTTTTATGTTTTTATATATGTAAAATCATAGCCTATAACATTGTTATATGGTGTGAATTTTTTCAGTTTGGTATGTCAGTTTGTTTTAGTGGCGTACTTAAAACCGTAAAGTCCAAATTTTGACGTTTACGACTATTTACGGAAAAACTATGAGAGATAAAACAGTTTCCTAAGAGAAATAATTAATCACAATTTATGTCTAAAATAAAAAAAAAATATGGTACAAGTATAAAAATAAATAAAGACTAAAACTGAGGTGAACCGAACCCTTAACCGGCGTCCAGACAAAAATGACCGGTTCTCCGCACCTCTTCCCCAACACCGCCTGCGACAAGAGAAGTTGAACTTTACTACACGTTAGATATACTATCGAGTTAACACGCGGGTCTGATAAGGGACAATTTGCACCGCCAGTTGCATTCGTGTCAGGACATGGCCAAATAAAATACTAAATTTATCACTGGTAACCGGCCATCGCCATTATAAAGGCAAAATGTACTTTGTAGAAATCTTCGAGCCTGTAGTTATTTTCGTGTTGTCGAAACTGTGTTGAATTTTAGTAGATAGGTGAAATACGATCCTTTTCAGTTATACATATTATAAAAGTAAACAGAATTTTGTAATGAAATGTATCAGAAATGATGGACAACGTGAACGTCAATCGCTGATACTGACCAACCCCCCCCCCCTTTTTTTTTTCCACTGGAAATACCCACGGAAGTGTAATTTGTCAAACTAATAACATCCAACTTCCTAACCTGTAGTGCAAGTAATCAAATTCGCTCGAGGTATTGAGTTGTGACATCTTTATTTGCTGGTTGTTATGAAAACTTCAGAGTTGGATCCGATGCCACGTCCACCATAGTAGATCATCAATGCTGCTGCTGAGCGAGGCGGGCGCAACAGTAAAACGTTGGATTCGTATTCGGGAGGACCCGAGTTCGATTACTGGCTCAGACCATCCTTGTTCCTGTTTTTTCTTTTAATGCTTTCCTGAAATTTCTCCAGGTGAATGCTGGGATGGTTCCTTGACTTAACAAAGGCCATGGCCGACTCCTCTCCCAGCTCCTGTCATTGTACTAACTTGCGTGTAACCGTCTGTAATAGCCTTGATGGCGAAGAGATTTAATAGTCAAATAAATATTACACATATAAATTTTATTAGGCTTTTACATATCTTCGCCATCATTCTCTTTTCTTTTACTAGGTTCGGTAGTGAATACTGACAGCCATTATGCGAAAAGATCCTCTTGAACTTGTAATAAGCTCAATATTATCATCGAAATGTAATTCAAATATATTTTTGTTCAGGATAAAAATTACAATTGTTAAATATGAGTTTATAATTGTAATTTTCAGAACTTTCAATCGTAGAACAAGAGTATAAATTAAGTATTTAGTTGACAGGCGGGGCAGACAGTGATTGTTTTATTTGCAGCAGGCCCAGGAGGGAGCCAGTCAGTGTATGGAAGGGGGGGGAGAAGGCTATCAATAGACACGTGGGGCTTACACAGGACCCCTACTGTGCTTTAATTTAAAATATTTGTTAATAATTATCAAATAAGTTAACTGATTTGATCAATTTATTTTAATATTGTCAACGTAAATGAGGTAAAACTACAAAATAATTAAATAAACAGTTCGGGAGTAACCACTACACATTCATTGTCCTCTGAGACGAGCTGCTATTGGCTGTTGCGTTTTGAAGCGCATTTTCTGGTAGAAGTTTCCGTTTTTGTAGATTTTCGAGACTCGCGAGGTGATCGCCGATGCAGGCATGATGAAGGCGGACGGGAGATCGCACGGGTCCAGAAGTCACACGACGGAGACTGACTGGGGCCGTGTAATTAACCTCGCGCCGCCGCAAGAGAACTTCGACAACCGTGCTTAACAAACTTAAATACTATCATTACAGGCAGCCACCGAGGCAATAGGCACCTTGCGGGCGCTACCGAATGGCATTAAGAACAATTACGGTGTATTTATTCCAGCAAATAGTTGTACGGTCCTTGCGTATTCACTGGGTGTTTAAAACACAAGCCAGGACGGCTGCTTACTAACTCCTCTCTGAAGCCCATAGCACAACAGGTGCTAAACCGTCATCGGCAATCCACAACAGAGACAATCCACGTTCTCAACCAGTGCATAGTTTTAAAATACAGCCTTGAAGTTATTGTGTACCGCCCGAAGTTGAACCAGGAAGTGTCCGAGCCTAAACCAGTTGTTCAGCATTCTGTTTGTAATGCCTGGGAGCACCTCGCATGCCCACTTACCTCCCAGCGAGGTATCTTAACATAGCTTCCACTCCACATTCTAAAACCACTTTCTTTACCACAGCAAAATGTTTGTTGCTGCAAAGAAAAATTTTGCTTGTATATGAGCCACTGCAAAGTGACTTGGTTGCAAACAAAATTTTTGTTTAAAAGTTACAGTGATGATAACAAATATTGTGTTACTGTTACTATCACGACAGTTTTATAGAAATCGTTATGGTGAAGTTAGCTGTGGTATTTCCAACAAACGCTTTAGGTTGAAACAAAAAATATTATTTTTGCTACAGAAAAATTGATGATATTTTCAAAGAAAAATTTTAAAGAAAAATGTAATAACAAACATAAATTTAACAAATCTTGCTTTTTTTTCAGGCTTAGATTTTGTAACCACTAGATAATATTCTAAAAAAAAAAAATTCTCATTGTCGTAAATAAAACGTGACTGCAGAAATGTTAAGTCTGGGGACATCCGCAGTCAGTACGTTGTTCAATCTCAGTTTGTCACCGAATTGTATTGTTAATTTTTCGTGTTTATGAAATTCGGAGAAGAAAAATTAGTAATTTGTGATTACAGCCGAAAACCCATTATGGGACAAGCATGGCAGTTCAACTTATAACGTGTATTCAAAAAACAATCAGTCCGAACATTTTTTTTTAATTCTTAATTTGTGGGACTGATTGTAACCTATATATACGTTAAAAGTTCAGCTACTGTATCACAAGGTCAATAGAATTTGGGCTATAAAATCAGATTTCTTTTTTTTCTTCTCAGAATTAAAAAAAAAAACTAAAAATTAAAACGAGTCTTAAGAAGGCGTTGTAGATAAATAGGCTAAGTGCTGAATCCTACTATTGAATTCCACACTTTTTAAGCCAAAAAAAATTCAAAACAACAAACCTTGATACAGTGAAACTTCGTTAATACAAACCCTGATAATACAAAGTTCTCATTAATACAAAGTGGTTTTTGTTCCCCTTGGGATGAGAACAGAAATTAAATAATAACTTTAATGTTCCACAAAATTTTTCTTTATATGTAAATCAATGTAATATAAAGTCCTCTTGCTAAAACAGGTCATTGTGATAATAAGAATGTGAGTTTTGAGAGGATAAACAAAATGATAAAAATTTTAGAAACTTTTTAAGATTTTGGTCAACACCTGATAATACAAACCTCATTATTACAAACAGCAAAAATTTTGGTCCCTTCAGGTTTGTATTAAAGAGGTTTCACTGTAATTGTATTTGCTAACTTTATTAGCAAACATTTACTCGGAATGATGCATCAGTTCAGTGTGATATCTTGCGAAGCAACTAAATGTACGAGATTACGGCGTCGTAGACTGTTCTTCAGATATACGTTACTCGAGAAAAATTTTTGTTCAGAAAGCTGGAAAAAATTATTGTCTGGGATTGTTGTTATTTTTATTTTTTGCAAATTTCTTCGAGAAACGTACAATTCTAAACTGATGCTTTAAGTGCTGAATTATATGCCATACACGCTTAAGTCGAACATCAGGATCGGTGTCAGCAGCACCGTTCTAACGGTTCTGTTCACACAGTAATATTTATTTTATTTATTCTGGGTGCTGATCTCAAGAACTAGAGAGGTAATAAATGCCTACTCGTATGACAGCCTACAAGCGAACTTTCAAGCTGCGCCCTGTGAAAGCTTGAAGTATAACAGGTATCAATCACGCGTCATGGTTACAATTACCTTCCGGCCCAGGATACACGAGAGAGTGTACCTACCGGGTAGTTGAACTACGAGCAGGGCATCAGGTAACTGGTATGTAGAAAATACGCACGTTTGTCAGCGGACCTGTATGCGGACAGAATTTTGGAAACGTTTTATTCCGCTGCGGTGTTTTTTCCCCTTAAGGGGCCCGCCTCGTGGCACATGTGTTTGTGTGAGTGAGGTATGGTGCTAAGGGCGACGTCGTATGGGCCATACAACGGTGCGTCGCCTCTACGCTTAAGGCGTGCAGGCTTCGCGAAAAAACAAATTTCCTATGGGACTTTAAGTGGTGACCCTATTGTATTATTTACGAAATCACTTTACAAAAGTCCAATGCACAACCCTTAAGTGGTTTCACGTGTATTCGGCTAGTCTATTTTCCGCTATAACAGCCTGAAAACCCCGTTTTAACCAATTTTGACGTGCCCTAAAAGGGGATTTCTAATACGTGTGTTGTCTTGAAAGTACTTAAGGGCAGTCGTCTGAAGTGTGTGTTCTTTTCGAAGACAAACGGCGTGAACACACGTGTATTAGTTTCGGTGTACAACTTTTTCTTCAAACACGCTGGAGTGTGATTTTATGGCAACGAGGCGGGTCCCTTAAGGGGGTGCGGAAAGGTACGACGTCGAGCGGACTACTGGAACACCCTATCGTCAATAAAATCCGAACTACTCATAAAAATTCGATAAGATTTTTTTCGCCGAGTAGATATTTTGTCAGCGGACGTTTATTTATGTAGCACTATGCGGTAGTATGCTTTACTTTCGAGTAAAAAATTAAAAACTATTTTTAGGAAACTAAGGGCTTAAAACCACAAAATTTACAAAAATGGAAAACTATCACTTCATAATTTTTAATACGATAAAATGTAGGCATTTAAGGCCTCTATGATAACCGAATTAAAAAAATACTCACAATTTTAACATCCCTAAACTTCTCGCGCAGAGACTTTCAACATACTAAATAAAACAGTTTGTTAATGACCTGCGTTAGTACGGACACATAACTTCAATTCATTATTATTTCATTATAACAATGATTTTTGTTTCATAAGTTGGTCATGGAAAGAGGGGAACTTCGGTAAAGTTCGGTAAGTTACGAGGGCATGCACAGAAATAACCAGCGTGGCTGTGCTGCTATTGGCGCTCATTTACATTCCTCAAAGTACCAACTCCAGGAAGGTAAGGACATTAAGCAGCACAGAATCTAGTTTTATCGCAGTCCGACCAAATTAAAGGTTATCATCTCGTCCACGGAAAGGTTGCGTGTTCCGTGCACCTGTACTCCGGGTGCGCAAGGGCGGATGTTGCGTGACTGCTTCTCAGATACTGAAGTCGAATCGTTACGTAATTACACAGCGAAACAAGCAACTTTAAATGACTACTCGTGAGTTCATCTTGCGAATATTCATTCTGAAAATAAACATTCTGGCGTGTCTCCCCAGAAGTAACTAACGTACGGAAAGCTTTTTTTTTTTTTAACGCCATTTCCAATATTCTACCTTGAAGCTGACAACCTCAAGGGTTGGGGGAAAGAGAATACCTGTGATTATTAGGCAAGGGTGCCCTCCTGTGAAGGGACAACCCCCCCCCCCCCAAGTTCTGAACCCGGGAGGTTAACTGTATATTCTCCTCCCCGTCCAGGAATCGAACCCGAGACCCTAAGCCCACCGGCCCTGGAGCTCTAACCTCTGAGCCAAGTTATAAAACATTTATTTCATTAAGACCTATTAATAGAGCCATAATTTTTCGCGTAAAGAATTCTGCAACAGTTTGTTTCAATGCCTTGTGTGCACTTATGTAGCTCTCCTTCATGTTTATTGGCAGAATGTATTATTGCTAGAGCCGCAATTTTATGGCGAAAATATTTTTGCAACATTTGGTTTCGATGCGTCATGTGTACACCTGCAGCTCTGCTACATCGTCTGTGGTTGGATGATTTTACGCTCACTTGTCTTGGCAAATTATAGACGTACAGACTGTGCCACTTGTTGCACAATTCAATAAGGAAAATAATGTTTTATTTTCCTTTTTTTGGCAAAATCCTCTCACTGCACTCAGGTCTTATTTAAACTGTAACTGTATTACATTTTAACCTTTATGTTATATTTAAATGAACAGAAACGATGTTAGTGATTAAGTCATTAACCCAAAACACAATAAATTTTATTGTATTTAA